>VXAC01007108.1:553217-655909 GCA_013399225.1 Rhipidura dahli | reverse complement strand
AAAAAAAAAAAAAGAAATTCTAATTTAAGACAAAAAGGAAACTCATTTGAGTATATTTAACAAAAGAAAATAGTTGGTGGACTTACACAGAAGTCACAAAATAACAATACTTTCAAGTTACAAAATAACTCATGTTCATAGCATTTCCCAATGCTTATGGAAGAACATAGGTTCTTCCATAGTTCTGTATGGATGAACTGAGGTAAACAGCTTAAACGTGTTACCCAACACAGAGTCTTGAGAGTTAAGAGTTCAAATGACTGCTCTTACGCAGACATTAATTTTGTAATTCATATTTTTGCAGCCTATTTTTAGCACTTTAGCATGAATTCCTCTTAATGGGGAGGTATTTAGATCATGCAGGAATCGGCTGACTTTGGTGTCCACCTGAAATACAGGAAACCAGGTCTCCTCTCTATGTTTCAACTATGAAGAAATATCAGCAGAAAGAATTGAAACTGAGTTTTTGCCTCCAGTATAGGACCCATAACTCAGCCCTATGTACATTCTCTTTTTTCCCTCATATGGTTACAAATTTGTACAGCAATGTCATGGAGAGCAGAGAACACACAGGCTCCATTCTTGCTCAAGAATCCTCCTTTGAAACCCTTGGAACAAATATAGAAAGATTTTTTTTTCAAATTTAGAGACACAACTCTGAAAGTTTATACTCTGTTCCTCCACTATTTCACTGCAGAATTCCATGTGGACTTAATCTTATCTGCCCTCAGGGATAAAGGGGATGATACAGTTTACTTTACTTCTTTTTTTTATAGGTCCTCATAAAAGTAAGCACTGTGTCATATGTTTGAAAAACTTGGGATCCAATCCTGTTGTAACCTATATTGGTACAGATTTGGAACCATTTTGCTATAGTTTCAGTGAAAGAGCTGTGCCTATAAATTTCTCTAAGTGCCTGAAAAAGTATGTTGCTTAAGAAAGAAAAATACAGTCTAGTCAACTAATCCTCCACTGTTGTCTCTGCTAAAAGAATTCTTTGTTTGCCTGCGTTATAGTAATAATTTAGGTAATATGCAGAAACATTCTTAGACAGCTGACCGTGACAGCCTCTATTTTCAAGCTCTTAGAATATTTCCTGAGATTATTTTGGAAGGTGTCATTAGTCCACTCAGAGAATTTCCAGGCATGTTCAGAAGCTGGAACTCCTTGTGGACTAAGTTCAATAGTTTTCATAGAGCCAACCTATTTAGAGGTGGAGACATGGGTGAACACAGATAGAAGCTCTTCTGGGTCACTTGACCTATGGGTAAAAAAAAGATTCCAGAATGTGTTTAATTCAATAACTTAATTAACATGCTAAGATTGCATTTTACATTCAGGAGTCAGTTAAAAATCTCCCTTTCTTCATTGTCAGATCATTTAAAAAGAAAGAAACAAAACAAAAGCAACACCCAAAGTTTGGCGTGTATCATGTATTTTCTAAAGAAAAATGATTGGAGGTTTTATAACTGTGTGGCAGGCAAGACTTCTTTATATCTACACAAAAAAGCATGGTACATCCATTTACAAAGCAATTTACATCACAGCACACCTTACCTGAGCCAGTGCTGCTGCCTACAGAGGTGTGAGAGTCCTGTGGCTCCCACAGGCATCACGCTGGTGCCTGAAAACAGAACAGACCCTCTCACAGGGATCTTATGGATGAATCTCTGTAAATGTGCATTATAATATCTGAAGGATAATAGTTCCTTGTCTCATTGTATGAGATAGATTAAAGAGAAATATGTATGAATGTGTTTAATTTATTCTAGTTTGCCACCTTCTGTTAGGTTTTCTTACATCCTTCCACTGGTAAGGCAATAGGAGGAAGTGAAGGCCACTGACAGAGGTGTTAACAGAAATACTTCTGTAATGCTTCAGTCCTACAAAAACATATGAACAGCAAATAATTCCATTATCCATTCACCTGTTCCCTTTAACAATGTACAATCAGAGAAAAATCTTAATTTTGTGTTAAAAGAACAACTTTGCTTATGTCAACCAGAAGGGGAAGTTTATGTATTTTTAGGAATAATGTTGCATTTTGATTCTTACAAGATGAACATAAAATATCTATATAGACATTAAATGTCTGATTTACAAGGATAGAAAGGAAAGAGAACTCATGATCTATTGCAAGAGTCTTTTCCTGTTGAGCTAAGGGGTGCCCCTGCACTCCCAGAACATCAGAAATCTTCAACACTGCCTAGTTATTCCACCTGTTCTCACACAAATTCTGTAGTTATGGGAATACATTATTTTGTGATTTCAAGGCTCTGCCATTTTGGCCTTTTTTGAAGGCACGATGTCTTTTACAGAGAAGGTAGGGCTTTTATATATGATTTTTTTTTATATATTGGTCATGCCGCAGATTTTAAAAATTGGAGCAGGAGTAAGATCATAGTAATCTTTTTGAAACAAAATACATGCATTTGAAAAATGGTTTTCAGTCCTTCTCTGAGTATGAAAGCCTAGGACAGCAAAAATTCAAAAAAATAGCATATATTTGAAAAATGTGTGTTCAGGATTCATTAAAGTGATCTAAAACTCTGGGTATACAGTTCCAATTGGCTTAATTGGGAACTTAACCCCAACCTTAAGCCCATTCATATTTCATTGCTGTAGTTTTTACCTTTAAAGGGGATCTTACCCATGCCCTCAACACCCCCCGACCCCCACCAAAAAATAAAATGAAAATTAGATGGACCAAGAAAAAAAGCTGTAATTACAGCAGAAAATAATAGAGTGTAATAACTTCCCCTATTGCAAGACTGCCTTTGTTTTTATGCTATTTTTGACAAGGCAGTAAATGCTTCTACGCACTTACTAAAATTAGCAAGATTGTAAGATTGTAAAGGATTGTGAAAAAATGGTGCTGAGAGATCTTTGCAGTTTTTTCTCTTTATGACCTCTATCAACCTCCAATTTTCCAAGTTGTACTGGAATGCCAAATATGAACTGAAGAGTTTCCTTTTGTACTTTATTTCCACTTGTCTTTTCATATAGTACTTAATTTTCCCTAGAAAGCCAAAAAATTCCAGATGACAGACAGAAGACATGGACATTAATATAGGTCATTCCTAAGACAACTGATTGGGGGACTGTTTTAGCCAGTTCTAATGAAAGCCACAGCAGTTACAAATAGAGATCTATGTTTATACAATAATTTATGGTTCTAATAATGCCACTTATATGAATAACATGTTTCTTATAAGCTGGATAATAAACTATATGCTAAGACCATAGCAGGCCAATGGCACATTAGTTCCTGCATTTTTAATCAAATGTGACTCTAGGGACTAGGCACTGCAATCCTGATTTTACATCCTTTCATGGCTGGGCAGGGGGTGGGGGAGGGAAATCACCCCAAATCATAAAGGGAAAGTGCAGAGCAATATTGCTTAGCCTGAAAGCTCACTGAATCTTTCATTTCTGTGTCTTTGCATCACAGGAAGGAGAATATAAAGGAACTGTCATTTGGAAATGAATGACTTTTGCATTGAAGTAATAAAAGCAAACTTCCTCAGAATCCTTCCAGATGAAAGATGCTGTATAAAGGTAGGATTGCTAGTGGTAGTTTACAGTTGCAGTGACACTGATTAGTTATGAGCTACAGGGAATCTGAGGAGAGATTTAGAATATGTGGACTAGTTTGGAAAAAGTATTTTTGGATATTATTGCTTTGCAGATCCAAACACATTAAATCCATTAATAAATTCTTTAGAAAATCTTCTGGAAAATAATTACTCTGGAATTTATTTATTACTCTATAAGCCTGTGTATATCTGGAAGGAAAAAAGATGAATCATTTAGAAATGGAACACGTGTTTTGTGGGAGTTTTCATATGGAAATAAAAAAAAATGTACTCTGTAAGATGTCCCATCTTACTGCTCTTAAACAGTTGTAATTCTAGTCCTAAGCTGCATTTCTACTAATTTAAACTACATAAATAATTCAGCTATAAAGTTTAGCATCTTTTCTTTACAGATTGTTTACTAAAAATTATTATTATCAACTAATTTTTTTATTGTTTCACAAAGATCATTGAAAAGAATACGATTGAACTGATGAAACATTATTCAGGAAAACCTTGATTCTGATGAAGACTCATTTAAAAGAGGAAGGAGGAAAAAAAATACTGCTTTTGAAATATTGCATCAGAAATTTCTGCATTATTGCTTTCATTTTTTTAATTTCAAAATAAATGAAGGAAGGAAGGCCTTGATAATAGTTCAATGTCTATAACTGAACAGAAGGTTACAGCTAAGTTTGTTGCAAATATATAATATGCAAGGATATGTACCTTGTTAGGGCAAAAAGTAATATCCATAGGTAGGCTAAGCCTGTTTTAAAAGTAAATTTTAATACAAGTTTGTTGCAATATCTGCAGATAGCATTTTTGTAGAACTTTCTAGCTCTAAACTAAGGCTAGAAAAATGTGACTGTAGTGCATATTGCTTCTAGAAATTTCTTGCCTGACCTCCTAATATCATTTCATTGTAGTTCACGGGATCTCAGAATTTGTGCAACAGAAACTACTTCAGACACAGTCAAAAATTAACATTGTTTTTTCTTAAAAAAATGGAAAATATATCTTGCACCTTTTTTGACTTCTTATTGAAAACTAATTTTTTAATTCTTTTTTAGTCTGCTGCTGATTATGTAAGAATTCTTCAGAATTTCCAAACCACAGTGGATAATCTGTCAACTTCCATCTAAACAGCTTTCCGAGCATATGAGTTTTTTAAATCAGGACTGACTCTTGGAACCTCATGATTTTACATCAGAACCAACAATGTAATTGTTGTAATTGTAATTCAGTTGTTACTTGATTAAATTGTTCATTTTTTCCTGGCAAGTGGACGTTGTTTAGTTCTGTAGAGTGGTATCTACTGAGCTGTCATGCCCCACAGAGGCATAATTCAGTTAATTTTTATTCCTTTCTATCTAGATACCTGCTGTTCTTTCCCAGCTTCTTTCTTCTGCTTCATTACCCAAGCAACACTATGAAATCTGTGTAGAGACAATAAAGTCAATTGGTCAGATAATAGCTCTTGGTTTCCCTAATGCTTCAGGTAAGACCAGGGTATTTCTTTCTACAGGATTGTCAAAGTGCCATGCAAGAAGGATGGGAGAGCACAAAAAGAAAAAAATATATTTAAAAAATTTAAACCTAAATAAGCTTAACTATTACCTCTTGGCTTCCATTACCTCTTCATTCTTCTTAAACCAAAATATTTCACCCTAGTTCATTCTTTACTATTTCAGATATTTTTGCAAGAGTAAATAGCCTCCCTGTAGCTGAGCTAATCATGTCAGCAATGAAGTATATTACTGCATCAATTAGAAGAGATAATTTATGGGAAATGGAAGTTCAGAAATTGTGAAATTTTCTCTTTCAGCAGGATGCCTTCCACCATATAGTAGGTTATAGTTTGCAGGCTGAAGCAAGGCCAAACACATGGGTTTGGATTGGATTCATGCACCAATAATTGACATCCTATGTTACTGAAAACTCCTTAACTGGAGATAATAATTGATTTGCCATTATTTTTCTTCTCTTTTGTGTGTGACACATCATTACTGGAAGCCTGTTCCCTTTGCCTCATAATTCAGATTCTTGGCACACTACATTGAATTTTATAGTTAAGGGTAGTGCAAATCATTCACAGCTGTCAGTTGGTTAGGTGTTCTTTGGGCTTAAAAATAGTCAACTTGGTGTTGCTTCAACCCAAAATTGAGAATTCCAAGTCTCTGACTTAAACATGCCAATTTTCATACCCAATTTTCTTCTTTCCTTACTATTTTGGATGTGTGGTGGACACTTTGCAGGCAGTGTTGTCCAAACACTGATGCCTGGAGCCAAACTGGGTCCAAATTAGTCAACAGATATTGCCCCAGTGGGAACATTAGTTTAATTTTCCATTATTGTACTCTTTCTTCAACAATATAGACTTTGATTTCCAATCAAGGTAATAACCATAACAAAAGATTTGAATTAATGGTATTTAAAATTTGGAGTGGTGCAGCTGCAATTGTTAGTTGTAAATCCTTTAAGCTTTCATTTTGAAATTTGTCTGAGCTCCACTGGCAGCATTTATCCAAATAGATGATTTCTTTTTTTTCCCTGGTGTTGCCAAATTGTAAGCTCTATTTCTAAGCAGAGATATGATAATATAGAATCCACTTACCATCTATAAATCAATATTTTGGCATCTGTCTGGGTGTTAGAAAGTCCATTTGGACTTAACACATCCAGGATATTTTGTTAGGCCTTATTAAACACATTCTAGCTTGTCTTATCTTTGATGTTCAGTGGAGCTGTCACTTCCCCATTTCTGTGCCTGAGATCCAACACCAGAAGCAGTAAAGCTGTGGATCATTTGGCAAGAACCCACAGCATGCAGGATGCCAGCTGAGCACAGCCAGTCCAGACTGTAGCTAGAGCTATTAAGAAATAAAACCTGCTTAGGGGCTGGCTCTGTCGGGCCTTTGCCTGCTGCAGAATCTGAACAAGTAGCAATCTGAACAGGGATTTATAGCTAATATCTGCTGCCTTGACACGCTTCAGGAAGTGCAAAGGAAATTACACAAGGCCCGAAATGACTTCTCAGTCCATGAAATTGGGTCCCATGTTCATTGTTTCTTGGTGGCTCCTGGTCAAGCTTGCTCAGATTACATGTTAAAAGACAGGCTGGGTGGTGCTTTTGTGGGTTGTATTTTAAACTCTCTTCTACCAGTATGATCTGTGATGTAAAAGTCAACTTGTGGTCTCTCTGGTTCTCATATCTTCTGGAATGATGAAGGTTCTAGGGATGAAACTTAGTTGTTTGAGGTTTCTGTGCCAGAAGAAAAACATCTGACTTGTCCATTCCTCTTAGGGAATCTCTGAGAAGTTTGAATTCTGGGGTACTTCTGAGCAATTTGAGAATGGTGAAATATCTTCTCTTTTGAACACTCTGTCAATTAACCTAAATTAACAAGGTTTATTACAGGCATCTTTCAGGAACCTAAATGAGACCAGTACATGCTCTCTGAAGAATTGATTACCAAGTCATCTGGTCTGTAAAGCAACTCCTTCAGAAACCGAGTGAGTTATAGTAAATGTGTTTTTAAGCTCTTCTACTCATAAAACCCATTATAGTCAGAGAAAATATTTATTGACAGCATGTTTTTTTTTGTGCACGATTTATAAAAAAGACAAATTTCAATACCAGAAGAAAACAGTGCCTTTGTATACTAAGTGAGGAGAAAGATGTATATCACTCTAGGACCATGCCTATTCATTTTCTCAAGGGTACTTTTTATCGTGGCTTTTCAGTACCTGCATTTGAAGCCAATAAATCACTTGAAAAATTTCTAAGATGGAAAAGTTATTGCACTGTTCCCTCTATGTGTGCCTAGTTTGCATCAACGATGGCTCATGCTTCAGTGGATTTCTTATTGAACTCTTCAGTTGGTAGTTGCTATGATTTAGAAAGCCATCCTTTTATTTAACAGAGCACATTTCAGATACGCTACGGTCTTCAAGATCATTATTAAAGACGTTGACATCCTGCTTTTCTTTCTCAGCAGATTGCTGACCTCTTAATGCCTGACAAGCTCTTTTGCTTTCACGGGCATGAGCATCTTGCTTTAGACCATAAAGTGTAAAATATTCTAAACAGATGGACATAGCAGTACAATGGTCTATTGAAGTCCAAAATTATTTAAGATACTTGAGATTTAGTCTTATTCATCTACATTGGAAATTAATTCCCAATTTAATAAAAAGTTCTGTTTATCTGCAACGCAGTAAAAAGAAAGAATCTGGCTGCCATTAGGGAATTTACAGATAATTCAACTTACAGAAATTTATGAAGGAGAAGAAAATAATACATTTTTAAACAAATTAGCAGACAATATTGAAAAAAAATGCAGAACTAGTTAGAAAAAAAAACCCCATTTATTGAAATATAATTTTAAAGATAGAAATTTACAGAAGGTTTTTTTTTGTTTCAAAATAGCTTTAGGGATTTGCAGAACAATCATTAATAAAAATATATTTAGTCCTAACATATTTCAAAGACTGTATTTAATTTATAAGAATAAAAAGTCGCTACATCTCTCTCATAAAATAAATTTTTCATAGAAAATGGGTTTTGGTATATATATGGAAAACAGGTGACACTGTTACCTATTCGGGGTAGAAATTCAGTCTCATCACATCATATCCCCGTTTAGAACTTTGGCCATGAGGTCAAAGAGGTCTACCAAGTATTGTAGATCCAGCATCTCATGCTGCTTTTCCTTGTAATTGCAAGCCAGAGCAATGTAGAGGAACAAGCAAACATTCAAAAGAGAGGGGGGAAAAAAAGGGAAAAGAAAGAAAGAAAAGAAGAGAGGAAAAAAGAAAAGAACAGCTTTGAAGCATTTTCTTTCATCCCCATGTAGGTCAGGACCACTCTCAGAAAATTTTTCTTTTCAGGCTGCACTCTTACTCAAAGCAGCTGGATAAACAAAGTGTTGAGTCATGAAAAAAGAGGTGTATCAGCAAACTTTAATCATCAGAGTTGAAATTAGTTCCCCAATAATCTGAGAGAAAAGAACAGAAGATATATAGAAATGATATTCCCTTTCCCTTTATTTCTTGTCAAAGTCTTGGTCAATGTGTCATTGTTTCTACCTGCCTGCAATTGGAATAGAGGATTGGCATTGAAAATTCAGTGAAACTTTGGAAACAAGTATTGCAGTTCTTCCAGAATTTAGCTGAAATCAACATGGGGTTTAGTTTACATTCTCATAAATCCTAACAATAATTTATGTATTTATTTTATATTGAACAAATAATTTCAAGTTCTCAACACAATCCCCAAAAAGAAGAGAAAAAAAATCAATTGTGCCCTCAATGAAAAAAATATTTTGGATCTATTGAAAAAACCCTGCTTCTTAAAAGGGCGTGCTGGCCCAGCCCTCAGCTGATTCACGGTGTTTTACTGCTGCTGTAAATATGGTGGTGCAGAACATAGAAAAGTTCAAAGAACAGCGGCATATTTGTGCTCTGATCCAGTGATGGGACAAAGGTAGTTAACAATCAAAGCAAATGAAGGATGGTTAGTATAATCTACGGGACTTGCTCACATTCTTGAAGCATCAGTCTTCAAATAAATTACTGTGACAAACCTGTAATAGGGACCCTTCTTAACAGTTACATCTCTGTGAACAGCAGAGGGAATGGCAGAGCATTAAGCTAACAAATGTTCTACATTAAAGCTTCAGGATCAATAACATTTTTAAGATGTTATCAAACAAAGCATTCAGTGTTGGAAGTAACAGCCTCAGCCTTATGCAGATAAAAAATGTAACGGCCTCAGTGTCTCTGCAGAAATGCAGTTGCAGAGCCAAAATTCCCATTGTTCCTTAATGTTTATATTTCACTATAAAGAGAAATCGCTCAATAGGAACTAAAATTAATTGCAGATGGAGTTAAAAGGAAGAAAAGATACACATAGGTCCTATAATAACCCTTTTCTGCTTTGTGGAATGAAGCAGTCTTCTAAGTGTGGAATACAGTCTTTCTACTTGGTGCTCTTAAGGGAAGAAGGAGATGAGACACTTCCATGGCAAGGTTGGATAGGTCACTGGAATGCTGAAGTGTGGGTGACATGTGCCACCACTGTCTACCAGCTGCAAAGATCCAATATTGTCAGATTAGTGAAGCATTGCTGCTTCAGTCCTCAGAAGGAAAACCCTTTCCAGCTGCTGGAATGAACTGATGGAACAAGATTAATTAGAAGCAGAGAACAGTGTCAGCTTCCTGAGACAGAGACAGCTGAGCTGTACTCGAGATGGGATTATGTCCCTATCTAAACGAGTTAGAAGTCTGCATGGAAATGCACGAAAGATTAAATTTGTGCATGGTACACAAAAACCCCTATGAACTGTGAGCATAATCATTTGAGGTAATTCAGTTGTGGATTTCGAAACCTAACTGGAGACATCTCGTGTTCCTCAGGGGTGTCTCCATATATGGCCAAGACGTCTAAGTTCCCCTTGTAGTCAGTGCAGACTCATAGATGTACTTAGAGTCTGAAGAACAATAAGGCTGTGAAAATCCAGTTTCTACCCTTGCAGTTAACATTTCTCCCCTATTCAGCACTCAAAATTTATCTCCTTCATTAAATAGGTAGAAGCTACTCTAGCACTAGACTCTCTCTCTGTTCTTTTCCTAACAGAAAAATGATGAAAATTTCAAAAACTAAAAAAAAAAAAGTATTTTTCCTGTATGCTTCTCTGAAATTTTACCTGTAATCAGGAAAATCATGGCAGATCTGGAAAACTCCAAGGAATTATTTGCTAATTTATGATTGAAACGGAAAAAAAAATCCATCTTCACTTTATCTTCTTTTTTTCCCTTCCACATTCCTGCCTTTCTTTCTTCCTTTCTTCTTTCCATTGCCAGTTCATTCTTTCATTTCATTGGCAAAAAATAAAAACATACTTGTCTGGAGCTCAGTTTTCAGTAGTCTGCTAATCTTTCTGCAAAATTTTATCATCTTAATCTTATTGAAAAGGCCTTTAACCGATTAAAAATTCAGGATAATGCCATGAAAAAATAGTTTAATGAACTAATTCCCTCACTGACTGATAAGAGATACTGGTGATTTTCCTTGTCCAGGAGTTACTACACAGGAAACAGGGCAAAGTACAGCACCTGAGAAAAACATGTTCTGAGGAGAATGGTTCAGTAGTAAAATTTTAAAAATGCATAAATTCACATTTGTTTTTCAAAGCTAGAGAGTGAGAAGCTAATAAATTTTAGAAATTAGAATCCATTCTGTTCCTCGGGTACAGTGCTAGAAACAGATTTTTACCCTGGCCATTGATTCAAACTCCTGACTACACTTGATTTTCAACTTTGAAATGGAGATAGTGAAACACTCTCACCCCATGGAGTCAAATTTTAATTGGAATGAGGAATCTTTTGATGTGTTTACTCTTTCTGTTTCCAAGATAAAAAAAAAAAATAAATTGCAAAATGTAATTTTTTCTCACATTTCTCAAATCTGACTCTAGTGCTGTATAAATTTAAAATAGATAAATATAAAAAGCCAAATCCACAAACTTCAATCCTCTCCCTTTTCCTCTGGATGGTATCATTATCTTTTGATCAGAATGTAGGTACTTCCTGTTTCTTATTACACAGGAATATAACTTTTGCTTGACAGTAAAGAATGAGATTCAGAAAATTGCAGTCTCTCAAAAGTCTTTGTTAATTTTCTTAATTAAATTCTGTCTCACTTTAAAGGTTACAATGTCTCTTTATTTACAGAACAGCTTATTCATTCAGCTCTTTTTTTCCCCTCTTGAGCTTGTCAGAAGCTGTTAATGTTGATACAGTTTGACATCTTGCCCAGACTGCATCAAACCACAAACCTGAGAATAGAATGTAGCCATTAACAATTTAATAACCTGTTGCAATACTTAATTTTTTTCCACATCAGCAGTGTCATACTTCATAATGGTATGATTTTTAGCTTTACTGAATGAGATGAGACTGTTTTCTTTACATGCCATGGTTTTTAAATGTGCTTCAGAACCGTAACTAGTAAGAGGTTGAATTTTTGAGTGCTGGCCTGTTGGAAATGTCAGAATCCATAAATATACTTGAGCTGAGATTTAACTGAAAAGAGAAAGTTTTGTCTGAGGAGCAGACATCAAAGTCTTGATTCAATGCAGTAGATAAGCACAGGAATAATTTGGGTAATATGAAAGTCTTTGACATGAGTGGAAATGCTTTCACACATAAGCTTGGGATATGATAACATGGTTAAATATTAAAATTCTATCCATATCTTAGTCTTGGTAAAAGTCAATAAGGCCTGGAGAATTATTCCATTAATTTCAGCAAGCTTTAACTCTTACACTGTAATTGGAAATATGAAAAGTCTATATGGAACAAGGATTTAGAACAGTTTCCATAACCAGTGTGCAGGAGTAACTTTTGGCTGTAATGATAATTGTCTCAGACAAACCACAGCTAAGATAAATTCCATGTTATTTCTGAAGGCAGATTTGCCAAAAAGATTGAAGATGACATGAATATTTTCAAAATATTTTGCACTCCAAGAGTGCGTGGGTGGAGCAGAAATGTCTGTAGAGGCTGTAAAATATTTTCTCAGTGCTTAATATAGCCATACTTGAGCAGGCAATGGTGTAGCTTTCTTCTGCCTTTTGGAGTGTGTTTCTTCCCTGATGATACTTATGGGAAACTCTTATAGACCATTGGTAGTCCAGCAAAGCCTGTTGCACCCAAACATAATCCAGTGATCACAGTCCATTTTCCAAATGTTAAAACTGCTGTAGTCTGAAGGAGCTCATGTCTCTGCATTGTTTCAAATACATTTCTATAGGCTAACATCTGATCTTGGTTATACCTCTATAAATTCACAATAACTTAATTGGTTTTCATGGAATTCTTGCTGGGTTATATTGGTCTCAGTGCATGCTTTGGCCACACTAGAAGAAAATCTAAAAACTCTTCCATTGTAGGATGGGAGAAGCTTTAAATACAGCTCTTTAGGTACACTTAAAAAATTCTACTCCTTTCTAGTCACTGGATCTTAGTGTGATGCTGTCTGCTACATGAAAGTCTGTTATGATATCCTTGTCTTCTCTAACTACATATTTGTTCCTTTGCAAATTTTTGTTATTTATGCTGGTTGATAATCTACTTCCTTGTGTCTTTTTATTTTTTTAATCAATATAAAAAAATATAAGAAATTTTCTTTTTGATTCTCCTCAGTGGGCATCCTTCTTACACAAAGAAATCTTGCTTCTTTGAGAAATAAAGAGTGCCCATATTGTTACAGAGAAATAAGTTTTCTTTCTTTCCTAGAAGAAACTAGGAAATAACCTTGTCAACCTGAGAGATAATATTATAATAAATTGTCTATTTAGAATGTTTTTTTAAGCTTTCAAAGTGGAATAATTTTTGACTTTTTTTTATTGTCTATCCGGTCTTTCATATTTTTGTACTTATTTTCGTAGGGTTCTGTGAAATCCTCTGTAGAGAATCTCTGCAATGTTCATTGTAGGGTCATTATCTTAGCTGTAAGTGAGAGATGCCGAAGGGTGTGTTGGTTTCAAAATTTCCTTGGGTTTCACAAGACTTGCACTCTTATACACCAGCATCACTGCTGGAATTCTTGCACTTTCTGTTTGCAGTCAGTCTTGTAGGGGTACTTAGCATATAGACTCTCCAAGAGATAAAATAACCCTGGACTATTTTATTTTAAGAACTAAAGATGAAGGTCAAAATTTCTTTAGTAACTTCCTCACTGATTTGTGTATTGACCTACAAAATACCCATTTTCATTTGTGCAAAAACATGTACTGGATCCTGCCACAAAAAGCTTTTTATTAGGAAACACTTCCACGACTTCAGAAATGAGATGTTGAGGTGAGATTGCATGAGTGTATCTCTGTGTTCATAACAAAAATGCAGTTCTAGATAGAAGCTTAAACTCATGACTAAAAATAGGTAGCAGATTAAAATTAGATTAAAATTTTTCCATTCACTTCTTCAATCACTATTTTCCCACCTGGTGAAAATCTTATCAAAATTTGCCCCAAAATGCCTTCAAGCGTACAGAATAGCTCAAATCAGCTGAAAAAACTATGAAACTTCAGTTTAAAGATCTTTCTTTTTTTTGTTTGTTGGTTTTGTTGTGGTGGTTTTGTTGCCATGTTTTCCTTTTAGATCTGATGTGATTTGCCTTGAATTCCTGCTTTAAAAAAATCTAATTCATCATGCAGGTGCTCTAAACATTTGGATGATGTGCCTGGAAAGGCATTCAAGAATGCGCAGTGCAGTTCTGGCATTTTAGTACAATTGTATTTGTTGTTCACTATCAACCCCTTCAATAACTCTTCACAAATTTGAACCTTATTTTACAACTCCATTTTGTCTAAGAGACACTGGATCTCATTCAGGGCTGCAGTAGAGTTGATGGCTGCTGCAGGACCAATAAAATACGATGCATGCTTTAGATGTGTTTTTCTGACAGTGCATTCCTTCAGGATTTAGCAAATTTGTCCATTGTTTTACAACTCAGTTTTGTGTAACACACAGGACCTTGCCCTGAAATGGGATGCACATTCTCAGACTGCTTTTTAGATTTGTACAACTGCCTTTATAGCACCTTGATAAGATTATAGAGATGCTGTAATGTCAAGAGGAATTTTTGTGTCAGCTGAGAAACAGCAACACCTCAAGAACATTAGGAGAAACAGACAATATGATGTATCTCCTCTTGTATAAACAGTGACATCTAGAGTTGCCATTAGTATTCCCTAATATGCAACAAAGTTAAAGGTTATCATCTGCTGCAGTTTTAATGGATTGCATTAGAATTACAGCAAATGACCCTTGCAGCTCCTTTAAACTTGATCGATCACAATGTAATTGTCAAGGCGGGCTAGCAATTAATTTTCATTAGTCAGGGAAGTCATTAATGCTTGCTGTTAGGGAAAATGACTATTAGATTGGAATGGAAGGGATTCAATAATTTTTTACAATTAAAAAAGTTGGCCTAATTTGCTGGTTCCATATGTGCAGAAGAATAATTGAGGTTCCTGCTGTGATGCACTGGTTCCAACAAAGAGTGGAATACGTTCCTTTTCATACCAAAGAAGAGGCATTCATTACCAAATTTCTACTGGGAATATTATTTTTAAACAATGCCCTGTCAATATATATATATATATTTTTTTTTTTTTTGCCTTTAAAGACATGTTGGAATTTAATGCTATGGTGAAAAGCATGCTTCCTCAAGTCAAAGAGCTATTTGCTTTTCCTTTGACATTTGGGGCTTTTTTACTGAATAAGACAGAGGAGTTGAAAGATCCCAGGATCATTTATCTGCCTTTGTAAATACGAAATTGCTTGGCAATGACAATTAGCTGTGATACAGCTGTCCAGCATCATGGGTGATAGAACAGTGCTCTTCATTTATGGAGTACAATTCATCTGAGGACTCAAAAATACTTTTTTGAACTCTACCTTCAGTAAGTCCTAGTCAACTATGGAAATCAGATTGAAACAGAACATCAAACACCTTAAACTACAAGACAAATTTTTTGTAAATGCTTACTGTTGTCCAATTTCACTTTAATTAATTAGTACTGTTTTGCCATATCCTTGATGTCCCGATGCAATTTGCTAAATTGTTTTTCTCATTCTAAAAGCAGTATGTGTTTCAAAGCATCATTTAAATACCTCTGTTCTGGTGCATTCTTTTAAAGAATTTGAGTAGAAGAAAAACAAAGCTATCTAGGTTTCATGCAGTCCCTCTGAGACTAAATTTCACCTACATTTTACATACCTAAAGAACAGCTCTTATTTTTTAGTACAAAGTGGTGTTCTTTGTAAAATAAATGCTAGAAAGCAGTGGTATTTGAATGTTTTCATAAAATTGCCTATCTCAGTTTAGGTCAATAAATTAGGTGAACATGATGTAGTCCTAAAGGCTTTCAAAAACACTTTATGCTTTTCCTTGACTAAAGGAATTTAGGCATTGCAATGAGTAACTCACTTAAAATTTATATGTTTAGAACCTGCAAAATTTGAGTAAATTGGCCCTTATCATGATGACTAAAACATATTGAAGAAGACATATTAATATTACTTATTATGCTGAGAAGGACTCAGAAAATTTAAAGCCAAGCATGGAAGTGTAATATTCTTAAATGTACCTAAGGGAATATGCATAGGGGTAAGACTAAGTTTTTAGACTTCAAAAGTTCTGTAAGCTTTTGGAAAGCTACTGAGTAACTGAAATGTCTGAAATCCACTGATTTCAGACATGGACAAGTTGGCTTTGATAGTGCTTTATTTTTTGTGTGCAAAGGATACGAATGGGAATTAAGTACTTTGCTTCTTTCATAAATGCCTCAGAGAACCTTATTTTCACCTTTAGCGATCTAGAATGGGTTTCAGATAATTTAATTCAAAGTTTTCTTACAGTCAGAGAAGGCAAGGAGATATGCAGGAGTTAATCTGGAATTCACCTGATCTATTCTGATGTCAATGCCACGCAGAGGTAAGTGGTATCCTAACATCATCCTGTCATTTCTCTGATAATTTGAAGGGAAACTGGAATGACTATCTCAAAGCTAGATGTCTATATCACAAGTGTTTAAACATATATTAAGAGCCCATCTACCGCTGTTTATAAATCTGACCTTTTCTGATTCAGGAGCCTGAAACAATTTCAAAAGCTACCAAACACAAAGGTGCCTAAAAGTTCTTGAAGTGATTTACTTGATTCAAGCTTCGAAGTCATTTTTGAGAATGTTACCCTTTGCTATAAAATATTTGTTTTCTCACTTGGAAGATTTTCAATAGCACTTTCATTGCATAAAGTATATTGTTCTGCAGTTTTATGAATTGCCTCTTTTATAAAACAAAAATATGTTCAAGATGTGATAGTGTAATCCTGGTTTTTTAGGTATGTGGCAGTCTAGATGCTCCACTTTTAGAAGAATATTTTCAAAGTTGGGATGTAAATCAAAGTCCTTTCTAGTGTACAGTGATGGCCAACATTCAGCATTTCCCTTACACCATGAAGTTTAGAAGTTCTGAATGTTAAATATTTGGGAAACTGAGCCACCTTATGTCATTAAATACTCTACTCATACATTATGTGACTAGACATTTCACTTTAAAAAAGGACACTTCTACTCTTTTAGCTGGTGTGTTACTGGAAGCTACCAAATAGTGATTGGTATGGCCTAATGGTTAAGAAAAAGATAATTATTAATATGAGTGTGACTGTATTATTTGGAATTGATGGAGTGTTCAGGTGGATTCAAGTCCCTCACTTTGTTATATCCTTCAGTTTGAATATGTTTCTGTTACCAGATTGATTACTGTAAGTCAGATTTCCTCCTAGCATTTATCTGTCACTCAGAAATGAATTCTTGAATCATTATGCACATTTTACTTTAAACATTTGTGGTTTCTAAAAAAAAAATCAGGGAATGAAATCTGGCATTTCACTCAATGTATTGTATGGTATACATTAATGGTAAGGCAGTATGTTGTAATCAAAAGATTCTGTGGGAGATGGTGTGGGCAGAGTTTTTGACTGGATAAATCCTTTTCTATTATTTTATTTTTTTTCATGAGATGAAACACATATAAGCTGCCATAAATCATATTTCATAGTATTAAAAAAAGGAGTAAGACCTTTACTGCCTTACATTTTTTTCATTTTTATTGTTTTTAATTTATTTCTGTTTAAAAACTTTATTCTTGCACTACTTAAGTATTTAACTGTCTTTACAGAACCACCATTAAGAACACAGGTCTTTACTATTGTTTTTTTATCTGATTAAAAGTATAATTCTTGCTGATTAATTCTCTTTAAACAGTGATATTTCTTGAAATTAAAAGCCACAAGCTATAGGTCTGTGGAAACTTGTTACAAAAAAATCCTGAAGAGAGACCCTATTTGTTGTTCTTTTCTGTTTTCCAAAGTTATTAAAAGCTTAGGGACAGAACTAGGACTAAGACTGGTGTTTTTCAGAAGCAGAGTGTTACACAGTTCTCCTGGGTTAGACACAAAGGTAGAGATACAAGCTGGGGATCGGCCATCAGAGGCAGAACAGTCTTGTGAGCTTGATGGTTAACCTTACCAAAGTTCATGTTAAATGAGCAGAAAATTAACTCCCAATACCTGCAGTGCTCTTCTGTTAGATGAGTGTATAATTATACATAAGCATGTAAAACAAAAGTCTGTCTTTTCAGGGTTGATAAAGTCTTTGGACCAAAAGCCATGGCACCTAGAAAACCATGGATTCTTTTCCTCATTAATTCTCAAAATCCTTAAGCTTAAAAGGTTGCACTCAGATACTTCTACACCAGCAAAAGAAGTACAAAAAAAGAATGAACGTAATGAATCTACATTATCATTACTAGTGTGTAGTCTAAATTTTCAAATTCTTTAGCTCACTATTCGGCACTATTTAATCTGTTTTAAATAGACAAATTCATAAAGATGTAGAATCGTAGAGTGGTTTGGGTTAAAAGGGACCTTCAAAGTCCAACTCCTTTGCCATGGGTGGGGACATCATTCCTCAGATCAGGCTGTTCAAAGCCCCATCCAACCTGACCTTGAACTCTTCAAGGGATGGAACATCCACAACTTCTTTGGGAAACCCGTTCCAGTGTCTCATTGCCCTTACTGTAAAAAAAAAAGTTTTTCTTATATCCCATCTAAATGTACCTTCCTCAGTTTGAAAAAGTTGTTCCTTGTCCTGTGACTATTGGGCAAGAATTGAGTTATTGACTTTTTCATACTAAATGATTTGCATGACTTTTTTTTCAGTGATCCTGTCCAGGAAATAAAAGACATAAAAATTAAGAAATGCAAAGAAATAGCTTCTCTCTTCTGGCATACCTTCACATAATTGCCATCAATTATATGTTACATAAAATCAAGATATTAAAGCTTTGATCAGGTACATCTCTTCATTTGACATCTTTCAAATGCATTTGGGCCATTCTGAATTAATACCAGAGGGCAAGAAAATTATAAACTTTGAATGCAGAACAGAACAGGTTATTTCTGGGTCATTAACTCTGCTTCCTTTGTCGCAAGAAGCCACCCTTCTCATTTTCCATTCTTGTTGAAAACCTAGGAATAGGAGGGATGTATCAGTATTGTAATAACCTCAATTTACTTTGAAAATACTTAAATATTCCTTTCATTGCTGTATGAACTTGGGTATTTAGTTGCCATACAGATTCAAAGAAAGTTAAAGGAGATATTATTGAAAATAGAGCATTTATGAGAAACTTTGAGCCAGTCTTATTTCTTAAAAAATCTTAACTCCCTAACAATCCTTTTAGTTGTTCAGATCTTCTAAAGAAGGGATATTGACAGTCTAGTTTACATCTTATTGCAGACGTCTCTTTCTTCACAGATCTGCTCTACTTATATTTTCTTCAAGTGGCCTCTATTCCTAGCGGGGTCTGCTACTGCTGAAACTTGGGATTTTCTCTTTTGTGTACTCAGAAATATTATTAAAGCAAAACTATGTAAAGTCAAACAGTTGCAAAGCAGAATAAGATGTCTTTACTTTGATTTGTTCCCTGTTTTGATTAGGAAGTGTTACAGTCTTGGATTGTGAGGTTACCTACTATTTTTCTGTATAACTCTGAGCCATGATCTTTAATTAAAATCTGTACTGTAACTATTTTTTCTTCATTATCTTTACTTCTCACTACCAAAGGCACACAGCTTTGCCCAGGGATTCATGCATGATACTTATTTCCATCATTTTTTAATGCTTCACAAACATTTATTTTGTTTGAGAATCTTTGAGCCAAGAGAATGATGTTTTGCATATGCTTTCGATCAGAAGGGTGAGGATGGGGAGATTAAAGGTCAAAAAATTTGCTAACTTATAATGAAAAACTTGAGATGTACATGGCCTAATTTTTCCAAATATATGACAGCAAGGAATTAAAAAAAATTAAATCTCCTCAATTTACATTGCAATTTTGAAGCTTAGTACTTCTTCAAATCCTTTTCCCTGGTCTTAGAAGGTTCTTTCAGCAAATGGAGAATATGGTGCTAGTGAGCACCAGCTGTAAGTCTGAGGTGAAGCATTTACTTACACATTCCTTTGTGGCAGAAAGAAAGATGCAATTTTAGGGGATGGTATCCAGCTCCCTTTTCCTCTCTGGCTGCTCTTTCTTTGTATATGTGAGTGCATTCATGGTTTACCAGAGTTAAGTACGCCCCTTTACAAGAGTAAATGTGTTAAACCTATCTACATGATGAGAATTTTCAGACTCTTCTTAGAGAAGCTTGGGAATATTCCTTTGTTTAGACAGATAAATAGATAGAGTTAATATTTACATTGTTGAAAGCAGATTCAGTAAATTAATTTTACCCATAGGGTTGAAAGCTGTGAATAAGAGACAGAAGGAAAAAACAGGGAAGGTGCTGAACTGCTCATGTCTTGTATGAGTTCATGCCACAGCCTGAAACACTCCCTAAACCCCTGTTCCCTGCTGCATGGGGAGATTACCTGGGAGCCCAGTTTCATATTTGGTGTCATTCCATAAAAGGTCTCTGACTCTAGGTCACATAAGTTCCTGTAAATTCAGGCTGTAAGAACTCTTTTCTTCAGATAGAAACCGGTTTGTTTCCCTTGACAAATTCTCTTCCTTCTATTTTGGCAGAAGAACGGGTTATACAATGGAATAATTTAGGCTGAAGGTCATCTAGTCCAAGCCCCTACTCTAAGCAGGGTTAAGATCCCAGTTAATCAGGTCACTCCTGCCCTCCTTCAGCAGAGTTTTAAGTATCTCCAAAGGGGGAGATTCCATAGCTCTTTTGGGCAGTTTGTACAGTCTTCACAGATGAAAAGTGTCCTTTTTAAGAATGAAATGCCTTGGTTTTTACACAGATTTCAATTGCAGAAGAAATGTGTACAACTATTTACAGTGATGAAAATTTAGTAAACAAGTGATTATTTCCTTTTTCTAATTTGTTTTCAGGGGAAAGGGAAAAGTGTCCCTTTCAAAGTATATTAAAAAAATCCCACTAAATACTGTCTCTCTTTGTTTAAAGCTTCTGGCACAGCTTTGAATATAAGTGTAGTGTAGTGAAAGTTTTGAAACCCCCAAGACAGTCAGCTAAGGTTTTTAAAGGATTAAGTTTGAATAGAGGCTGGCGCTATGAAGGAATCTCCTCCAGATGCTTTGTTTCATATTCACTGCATGCAGACCCATTCTTTGGTGCATCAGACATGAAAGGTTAGGCACCTAGATCTGAAAATGTTATTTTTTTCTTCTTTTTAAAATATTATTGATCATAATTTGAGTTTGAAAACCTCTCCTGATTGGCCAAAACCTTTGTGAAAATAATCTAATTTAGAAACAGGTTTCTGTTTTCAACTTGTGTTTTTATAAAGTGTTTATGCATCATATTTCCCAAGTAGATAGCCCCAAAATGTTGTCAAAACAGCTTAGCTTGGCAGCTTGTTTCCCATAGTTGTTTATATCTCATGGTTTCATTTATTTCTCAGCACATGAAGCAACTTGTCCTCACAGTCTGCCCAGCTTGTCCTCACGTCCAAAGATAGATACTCATGCATTAGTAGCTTATAGTTGCTATTTCTATTTAGACACAATTTCTTTCAAACAAGGCACTAGAAAAGTATTGCTGCTTGCTACGTATTTAGTGCATTAAAATTTGAAAGAGCTGTGCAAAAGGACTTTGCTTAAGGATTAATCACATCTGTGACCCAGGGGATAAGGGATCCTCACCTGTCAATAAGGCTTATTACTACTTGTACCAGCTGAGCCAGACTGTTTAAGTACCTTCCTGTGAAAGTGACTTTTGCTTGGTGGGAGCTGAAATGAGGATTTCTCTGGCCCTTAAAGTTATATTTTACAATGAAGATTGCATAGCGAATGGCAATTTTCTTACTCTTTACACCTGTTAAATCACATTTTATGTAAAAATAAAGTAGAATCCCCTGTAAAGCTATTTTTCAGCATGAACTACTGCTGTCATTGCAACTGTAGTACTGCAGAATGATGAATGAGACAGGGAATTGATTCATGTATCTGTGACTGGGAGGGAACACAACCCTGTGGTCCACAAACCAATTTTTCTATTAAAGTCTCATCTATTCTAGAGCTGGAGGTTCAGTTCACTGCATAAATCAGAGATTCCTTGTATCATTACAACTTAACTCCCTTTCCATTTTGAACTACAGGCCACTGCAAATTCCCTTCAGCTTCCAAGGATAATTTCCTTCTTCCCCATTTCCATCCATTTTCTTTCTCCTTTAATAAGTCAGAGTTGCCTTTCACACTTGCATTGGTACATGACTTGATTCCCACCCAGAAGAGGACTCTGGGAGCTCTTGGGAGCTCCCCAAGACTTCAGAGTCTCCATACACACACCTGGCTCTCCTGTCTGCTTCCTTGGAAAAGCACGAGGAGCTGGGGTGACAGAGGCAGAGGAATGCCACAGGTGTCAGGGACAGAACACCTCTCTTGCAGACCATGGCTCTAACCTGTCCCTGAGACATGAGGTTTTGAGGTTGCCATCATTTTCAAACTGTTTAGGCAGGATTCACAGTATGAATTAATGACCCTAATCAACTTGTTGTGTGTTATGTTGCAAAATCACAGAGGCAGCTGCAGCTGTTGGTACTGCAAACCAGTGCAAAAACCTTTGTAGTCTTCTGATTTTTGTCTGGTTTTCTCCAAAACAGAAAGATAACATTAAAGAAATGTTACTTTAAATGTGAACCATTGTTTCTCTTAGTGTCCTCTCAATAGATGCCTTTTATTCTTTTTGTTAAAACCACTGGGTGTTCTGCACTCACAGGTTAGCAGAGCAGGAACCTCAGAGATCTTTTAGACTGACAATATGTTACTTGTTCTTTCTCCTCAAACAAAGAAAAAATGCATGTTAATGCTCTCAAAGGAGGTTATTTATTATTCCTGTGGTGTAAATGAAGGCAGGATTTGGCCCACAAGCAATAAAAGAGGAGTAGAGCATGTAATTCTTCACGCCATTGTGAGGAAAACTCTGTTGAGCAACAGTAAATTATCTGAAATTCTTTCAGGATATATGAATGAGTCCATAGTCAGAGAAAGCTTGTGAGGTTTAAAGCAAAAAAATGACAACTATAAATAAAAGCCCTTATCCCCACTGAAATGAAACAACATAGCATTCCCAGGGCACTGGTGTCTTTGGAAAATGCATTGCCTGGCTGACTAGAAGAAAGGGAAGGAGGAAAGCAAACCCATCATCCTACTTAAGGCTTTGTCTTTCCAAAGTAAAGTTTAATGCTTCTCCATAAAAAGACAGTTTTCTCTGGGAAGATCCATCCTATGAGGACAAGTTTATTGAGTTTGTAAAACCTTCAATCAACAAATACATGCATATATATTTTAACAAGTATGTTTACCCAAGTATTTAACAAACAGGCAAAATACAGAGACTAACCCTATCCTTTACTCTGTAGGGTGCAAGGTAGGAACAAAGAACAGTAAGCATTTTCACAGCAATGAGGGGGTGCATATAGCTTATCCTGGGAATGTTAAGCATTCTAGAAAAATACCTGCTGTAGTCTGGTCATTTTCATTGTCTTAACATTAGCCTAGTTGCTTTTACCTTAATATTACTCCACTTCACTGGCACAGTAATGCCCACAGTAGATAACGAGATAAAATAGATTCTCAAAAATATGTGTCTTGGAAAGGAAAAATCTGCAATCCCTATTTTGATTTGGCATATTCCAAAAGCTTTGGCACCATAGCAGCAACAATTTAGAGGATGGAATCAAAATCCTTAAACACTGTAAATAGTTCCATAATCTTAACATGAAGTCTAATGCTGTGTTGAGTTTAAATGTATTATAATGCTATGGATATGCCACTTCTTGCCATCTCATTATGCCAGAATGAAATTCTAACTTTTCAACAAACTATACTTGAATTCAAGTTAACCATGGGGAAGAATTTTGTCAGCGTTTTCTCATTGTTACAGTAATAGAAGTGACATGTTGGCTTCTAAATCAAACCAATCAAAGTCACAAAAAAACCCCAACAGGTTAAAAACACTGCAAAGTGAGGTAATTTTGTAGATGGACAATAATCAGAGACAGGCTCCCAATGAAACTTTGTCTGTCTCATTTGGTCACAGATGGTCTAAGCTGACTCCACAGTCACTCTGCAATCAATAGCAGGGATCTGTGTTCAGCACCTCGTGGAAATGGGCAACTTGCTTGATTTAAAACTTTGAACCATAGATGTTCACATGCCATGCCAGCACAACTTTTGACTCCTTACAAAACCACTGACTACGGTCCACTGAGCCTATGATGGCCCGCGATGAGAGCTGCTGCGATGCAGGTCAGATGTTAGGGAACTAATAAAATGACACAGCAGGTTCACATTAGTCTAGTCCCTATTTCAGCACACATAATTTTTCAACTATTTGTCATGTACTTAAACTCAGTATTGAGGTTATATAAAAACTGTGTTGCTTCCTTACTAAAATATCATTGGCTTTTTGTATAGATTCCTTTTAGCATAACATATCCATAAACATATGCATGAACTTATCAGAGAAAATATTTTAGATGTAAGAAGTAATAAGAGGTTCTATAAAAATGTTTTTAAAACTAAGCATAGCTGCATTAATATTCAGAGTTTAGTCTCAAACAATACACTGGATATAATAAAAATAAATTATTTTACTCAGATTAGGGGTTTTTTAAGCTTTCCTCTTCTTAACTGATCGTTGTATAAATATGATTCAAGAGTAGAAAACAGCAGGAAATATCAATAGTTTTTTGTCTGTCACCTGAAAATTTTACTACAGGTGTCTTTTTTTTTTTGTTCCTTTGTTCTACTCCCCAACATAAAACTCTTTTCTTTACTGAGAAAGACAATATTTTGAAAAGTAGAAAATTAATTTAAATGTTAGCTTAAACATATTGATGGAAAGACATGGGGTGGAAATTAATGACAGTTTCACACAGTGTGAGTACACTTTTATATTAATTATCTTTTGATTTAAACTTCAAGAAAATGCTGGAAGGCACTATCATTATACCAAAATGCTGATTTTTCAATCTTTTCAGAAAACAAGTGTAACACAGAGAAGCAGTATATGATACACCAGCTATAAGTAACATGCTTTTAATTATGTGTTATTATTCTAGAAGGTCTGCTAAACACAGAGGGTCCCTGTGGGATTTTTATCCCTCCTTAAGACACCTCACTTGGTTCCTTTTCTTTACAGAAAGGCATTGGGCTGAGAATTCCAAGTGGCAGTGGGCTTTCCTCTCAGCTGCACTACTGAGTAGTTTTATGCATCAGACTTTGTAACAAGTGCATATAATTCAAATATAATTTTCACCACCGTATCACACTGAGATTACTGTTTAGCTAGTGCACATGATATTCTTTAAATACTGACATTTCTGGAGAAATCTGTTTAACCAGTGCAAATCAAAATTATCAGTATTGTAAATATTTCTCTTAAAACTGAATGCAAGATAGCAATATAATGCAGTGGAATTGTTGTAATGCTGAAGTCCTTTTTTGTTTATATCAAAGATAAGATTTCTGACTGAATTATTTCTGACTGGATAATATTTTAGATGAAGACGTGCGTTGGCCGAGTAATTAGCTTATCACACTGAATTACTTATTAAAACAGGCCTGCTCTTTGATTCAGCTAGTATAAATACTGTGGCCAAAACTATGGGAGTCATCAGCTTGAATATTAGAACAACTCCTGATTTTGTATGCCACTTAATTTATTTTATAATGTAAATGCAGAATAAATACAATAAAGAACTTCTAATTTAAATATCATGCCAAGAATAATTTTGCAACTGATTGCTAGTACAGATACAAAAACTATTATAAAGATATTACTTAAAGTAAAGAATAAAAATTTCAAAAGAAAAGCTTTAATTATGTGAAAAAAAATGTATAAAAGTTACTTTTGTAAAATTGTATGTGATGGGAAAAAATATAATAATATAAGAAAATTAATAAAATACATTATATCTAGAAATATATATAATATATAATAATATGATCTACTTTCATCTCTTAGCTGGAGACAATTGTTGTGGTGAAAAATTTGTAAATTAATTAGGTAAGAAACTGAAGAAAGAAAATACTGTCTTCCATTCCTAGACACGGCACAAGGAAAAATAAAACCTGAGTGCAAAATTCCCAAGTGCATACACAGAACACAGATAGGAAATCAATAGGGAACAGCATTTATCCAGGTAGTTTGTCAAATCCCAAGTGACTTTTCAGTGACAGTACATCTATACAGGAAAGCAATTTGCTTAACTTCCTACAGAATTCCATGTCAGAGGTAGGCACTTTGTTCCAGCCACCAGAATGGGATGCTGGTTCCTTTCTAGGACAAGTACACACCATGCTGACATGATTTCTCAGAAAAATTATTCCTCTGCTATGAACACTCTGGTTTACAATGAAGGTTAAATTTTGTAGACGGCTAAAAGTCAAAACAGTCCATAAGCGTATTAATCATGGAATCAGACCTTCAAATAGTGCTACTTGTGCACATGCAGGGAACAAACCTGCCCCCATACAAATTTCTTGTGGGTATTGACTGATAATATGATATCTCTGGTCTCACATGCTATGATTAGACAGGCTTTCCTCTTTAAGCACTTTAACTTCAGAAGCTTAGTGCATTATCTGCAAAAGCTATTTCGAAATAGACCTAATTTAAAATGATAGGTTTTAGGAAGGAAATAGGAAAGAGGTGTCTTCAGAAGGAGGTCTGAATCCTTGACTTCAGAGCCAAGCATTAACTTAGTTTTTAAAATGCATCATTGTTCTTGAAGACCCTATATCAAATAAAGAATCTTCCACACTCTGCTGCCGAAGTTTATGGCTCAAAAGAAACCATCCCCAGGCTGTAACACAGTCCATATGGCTGGCTGTTTGAAGTGTGCTTAGTGCTCCATTAGGGATTCTCGATTTGTACTTCTCAATCTGATTTCGATAAGACACAGGTTTCCTTTAGTGGCCTGACCTGGTGCAAACACATAATAGATTAATTCTATAATAAATTATGGTGGCAGTAAAGCTTTCTGGACCATTTTGCCTTTTAAGTAACAATTTTTTTTATGTACTCTTATAAAGCTGAAGCAATGTTTCATTTGTAGCTCACTTTATGTATATACAGAACTACTTGAAGCTTGGGTATGTAATTTTGTGCTGTGTGCATTACCTCCGAGTGTATTCCATTTTATTGTATTTCTGGAGCTACTGACATGTTGAGGAATACTAAGAGCTTTATGAAACAACATTATGCCTAGAAATGTGTTAAACTGCTTTTCAGGAAGCTCCAGCTGGTTTCTATCCTAACAGTGGCATAACTATACTATTTTTATATGCAAAAACTCCATTTCCATAAAGTCCATTAGTGTCTTCTACTTGTATGCATTGTTTTTACATGATACTGTTATTTTCAACCACCAAGTTTATTTTAGATTTATTATATACTTAGCACTTTCCATAGTTCTGTTGCTATTTCTAAATTCTCTGGTACAGAAAGAACAAACTATGTTATTTTAGACATTGCTGCTAGTCAGAGTTTAGGTCCCCAGTGTGCTTGCTCTCCTGTAAACCCATAGCCCAGATCTTACAGAGGAAAAACAAAAGATGAGAGAGGTGAGTGAAAAAAAACCAATGAAGTATAAAAAATAAATGACACCAAATACCTTAACAAGGGTGGCAGCCCACAGAGAATCAATTATAATTTAATAATTTGTATTTTTAAAGGACAGTATTAAGGGGAGCTGCAGGAGCCTGCTAGTTATTTCCAGAGAAGGCTCCTAGAGATAAGGGACACTCTGAGAGGAAAGCACTATAGTGATTTTAAATATCTTGCCAATGGGTGACAAAGGGTGCTAATCTGTCAGCTTTTATCACCCTTCCTTTTCGGGCTCATTAGCTCCACGATAACTTTCCTCTTACAGACACCCAGATCCACCTCCTTACTTTACCTCAGACCTTCTCAAAACTGATTATGACAGCAAGGTAGGAAAGGAAGAGACTGGGAAGCGACTAAACAGTGACTCTTAACCTGAACTAACACACAAAATATGCAACAACTCACAAAGTTTTGGTGTTCTTTTTTCTGTTTCTTTTAGGCCACATACCCTGGAAGACATACCTGTGAAGGTGTTATGTGATAAGATGATTCCACAAAAACCCCAAAAAACACCAGTCACAAAAATCCCACTGACCCACAGTGTGTTCTTGGTAGCAAGAAAATGCTGAGATGACCATCTATTGTTTCATCAGCTGTCTGCCAAGATTTATCTACACACATCAGAGAGATTCATCTACACCTTACAGGTAAGGATGCAAGAAGAGGAAAAAGCATGGAATGGATGAAAGGGAGACGTGACCCTTTTGGGTTCTGTGGAAGGACACAGAAAATGTAGATGTAGAGGAAGCTGAGATGGAACCTGAAAAAAAAGGAGAATGATCTCAGCTACAGGCAGAATATTTCAGATGCACATGGCATGAAACTGTAGGTTCCTGTAAACAAGGAAGAAAGTAGAGAATAAGGATAAAAAAAAGATGCATAAATAAGAGAAAAAAAGGAAAGAAAAATACATGGGATATTAAAACCAGAAAATTAAGCAAAAAAGTAAGATTATACAGAAAAATAAAGGAATAAAATCTACCAGTGCACAAGGATCCAGCAGAATTAATTGGAAAAGACTGATGTCACATATTAAATATATTAGTTTATTTATAATGAGCATGAAAGACAGAGGTGCACAAGGTTTTTATTGTTAGAGAGGAATAAAATGACAAAAATCCAAGTACATAACTTACTATTTTTCAATGAAAATTCATAAAGAGAAGCAAAATGTTGCTTCATTAAAGACAATTAGCATTTTAAATTAACTTAACCTTAATACCAAGATCAATGTAATCTTTTAATAATCAGCTGAAATTATCTTTTTTCCCAGATGGAAATTCTTTGTGTGTATTGCCCAGTGGCTTTCAGAAAAGTTTGGCTTTTCTTATTAAGCAATATTTTTTTTCTTGATCTTTTAAGAAAGTCTCAGTTATAATTATAGACAAAAAGCAGTGGCTTGCAGTAATAGGGAAGGATTTTTGTAAATCACTTAGTAAGCCCATACAGGTAAAGGAAGGCTGAGAACATTCATTTCCAAGTCCTCATCTTACAAAATATTATTTCATGCATGAGCAGTCAAAATGAACCCATGGTGGTTATCCCCGTAGGAAGATTTGTGCAGAGGCAAAAAAAAAAAGCTCGCATAACCCTTTTAAAATCTCCACTATATAAAAACCCCCAAAACCCAACCCAGAAAGTGCTATTCTACCCATCATCTCCAGTATAGAGTGATGGTATTATTACTTGCAATGATTAGATTAAATGGATTTACTTTTCAAAGTAACTAAATATATATTTATACTACTAAATAGTTATAACTGCATAACTGCTAACTACAGGAACTTTAATGCACTTAGGCGTACTTTGTCAATTAATTCCAAACTTCAACAGAGCTGCCTGATGATTCAGCATCTACTGAAGAAAATTACTTTTCATCATCCAGACTCTCAGCTTTGTTCATAGCCACTCTCTTTGAGATGACTTTCCCTTGTGCCTGGAAAGTCATCAAGTGAAAGAAAAGAATAATCTGTTAAACAGGATAGTGAAAAATAGAAGTTCTTTCATTATTTTGATTTTTGAGTGTCAGATATTGAAATGGGCAAAGCTTATAAGTGCTTTCAAAAATCTAATTTCCTTTTCTTGAAAGTATGAGATCAAGGAAACACAGTAAGAAACTTTTAACTAAAATAAAGATCCATTTACATATGTGGGGTAGTTAAACACTATGTATTTTTACCACTGGAAACAGTCAAAATTATCATTACAATGGACTTCCTGACATGGTACATGAGACCGGGGAATTTGTGAAATAGTTCTCACCTCCTACATACAAGTTAATTATTTCTGTATATTGAAGCCATCACAGCCTGATTCAATCCTGCTTAAAATGAGCAGCTAGTGAAGTCATAAAATAGGACGTTAGTGATTCAGGCTCTCCGTGGGGAAAGGAGTGACTGTCTCCACTGGCCCTGCTGGGGACCTGGGGCAGATGAGGCAGTTGTCCCAAAACTTCTCACTTTTGACCAGGTATATCAGACAAGGCCTAAAATTGTTGCCATAATTCCAGACCAGTTTCATCTGGAAGTAAACCATGTCTTGCACATTTGTGTTACTAAGTTGGTTTTCATGGAGTGGACTTTGAAAAAATAAGCACATTTCAATTCAAAGAGGTCCTGAACTGGAAACTTCTTTCAGTTCATATATGGTGTCAAAACTGAAGAATTGATTTTCTCCTTGTTTCAGTTTGGGTTCACAAATACATTTTAACTGAATGAAACCTTCATGAAACCTTCTACTGTTAAATCATTTCCTCTAAGGGATTCCAGATATTCATTGCAGTGATTGTGCATGTCTTTAATTTTTGAGCACAAAAATTTAGGTCACTTAAAGCTTTCTGGGTGATGTCATATTGGTTCCTTCTATCTTTTAATATGTGTGTCAGCACTCCATTTTTGCACACAGTTGGTTCTAGAATTTTCTTTCTCCCTCACAGAGAAGTGGGATAAAGAGTGTCTGAAGTAAGGTAATTTTGATTATCTCAATATCAGAAGATGCTTCATAGAATACATCTGCAAGCTAAAACATTTTTAAGGTCCTTTCTTCTCAGTAGCTGTTTCATTTGGAACTGATTTAAATATACAAACAGTTCTTCCTGGGTGACAGGATATCCATGGGACCTTTGTAGGGACAAGGCTTTGGATTGGAACCACCATCTGTGACTGCTTTTTCCCCTGGGAACAATGGAGGAAACTCGCCTAACAGGCAGGTTTTGAAACATAACTCTAATTATGGATCAGGCTTAAAGATTGTCCTTATCACTCAGCTGGCTCCAGACCAGCTCAGAAATAGATTCACTAATCAGAAATAGTATGTGTCTTAGAAAGCCAAAGTTATTACAGTGAACTTTGCTGAGTCTACAGCTGACGAAAGCAATGTCACATAGGACAGAGCATCTTCAGGCTGCTGACTGAATAAATGGGTACAAAAAATGGCTATATATTCCTGGAGTTTCCTTGGACAAGAAAATTAAAATTAATTATTGTTTCTTCATAATTATTCATATCTGTTACAATGTTTCCATACAATTTGTTAGTAATTACATTAAACAGAATAAACATGTCCCTTTTTAATGTCCAGGTTTAGAGATCTTTATGAATTTTTAAACCCATGATTATTTAAAGCAGTTTTCCATTAAAAAGGAGGTGAAATATAAATTTATAAGTGATTTGAGGAGGGGGGAAATGGGGAGTAGAATTTTCATGTACACAGAAACCTGGTCTCAGGTATGGTTCTTAAATTTGTTTCTTTCATAATCAACACAAACCTTATCCATCCACTGGCACTGAGCTGTGTTGAAATGTGAAGCTTTCCTGAAATCATTGCTATAATACTATCATTATATTAATTGGCCAAAATTTTAGTCTGTTTTATATCCAAGTTGAGACCAGCAGAAATACTGCAGGCTTGTAATAGTATTATAGAGGGCAGAGTTTATGCTAATCTGCTTTGGTTCTTTATTCCTAAACTGCATTTGGCATCACCAGGTAATAATGAAAGAATTTGGAAAATTACTTTTGCATTTTGATGATTATTTATGCAATTTAGCTGGAGCTCAGAATTCTTTGTTTAAAGAAAATGCCAATGAATTGTGGAGCAGAATTCCTTATTTGGTATATGTTTTGCAAGGAAGCTATGAAAAGTGAACATTTAAAAAAAAAATTGTTAAATAGTGAAGATTAACTTTAGAGAAAATTAATAGAACTGATATCTTTGACCAGCCTCTTCCTGCTAAATTGATAATATCCAGTGACCTACCTGGAGAAGTCCTAAGTTCCCACAGCAGTGACTGACTTCAGTAATAGCTGTGGATTCTACAGACTTTTTCACAATCAATAGCACAAACAATTTAGGCCTGGACCTAAACCTTAAAATCCAGTCTAGGTATCTCAAAGACAGAAGAGAAATATTCTGCAGAGCTGCCTTTGGCTAATATTTATAGAATCCTGTCCTTGAGTAGCCTCACAAAAGGAAGTGATTGCAAAATGTAGCCAGGTATAAAAATATGAAGCATTTTAATGTTTTTTTCCTGCAAATCATGATTGTAATCTAAACGGAAAATGAAAAGAAAGTAAGAAAACCAAACAGAAAAAAAATGGGAATATATTACTAATGACTCTATGAAATTAAAACTCAAAAATTTCAATTTTAATCATGATATAGGATGAGGAAGCATTTCAAGATGTAAGTACAAGTTAGATTAGATTATAAATCCATCTAGGCCAGTACCTACCTGCATTAATGGTTAATTCACAGGGGCCTACAGAAAAATACAGTATTTCTCCAGAATAGTCACACAACCTTAAGCAAGTTTTTTTATCAGGGACTTCTCTAGCCAGCAATTATCTTATGTCAAAAGCCATTTTATGTACATTTTAGCACAATGAACAGTGACTCCAGAATTTCCTCATTCTTTTTTCTATATATTTCTGTCATGCTGGGGTTTTTTTCTTGCTGCTTGTGTTTTACTTTATTTAATTCTTCTTTCTATCAAATATTCTCCTATTTTTTCCAGTTTTTCTGTCTTTCCAGGTAGAGGGAACTTGAGCATTACTCAGACTTATATTTAGGATTTCTCTTTGGCTATTCTTTATCTCTTTCCTCGTCAACGTTTTTTGCCTACTTCTGATCACTGACACCTTATTTTCACAAAAATACATATCATACTTCTAAGATCTTGCCCCTGGGGGACAAGAGACCATTACTTCATTAGCAAGGTCAGAATTGTTCTTCTCATGTGCACCACTAATGAATTGGTGCATCCATCTGCAGTGAATTTTGTCTGCCATTCAGATGTTCAGTCACTTTCTCTTGTAAGGGTCTCGTGCAATTCTGCTCCACAGACTTCTGTCTTTAGTGCCCTGAATAATTTAGTACCATCTGTAAACTTTATCATCTCAGCAGTCGCTTCTTTCTACACATAGTTTCTGAATATATGCAATCCACAAAGAAAGGCACAAACTTTCATATAGAAATCAACCTGTAACTTTTATTCATTATGAAAACTGTTCCTTCACTCTGCTTTGTATTTTAATTATTACAGAGCCATGTGAGAATCTTCCATTTTATATTTTTTTTAGCTTTCTGTCCTGTACAATCTTTGCTGAAGTGCTTTGGTTTTTCTAAGTTTCTGAAATCCATGTAACACATTGAGCAAATAGATTTTGCTGTTGCAACTCGTAATTGCCAAGGAAATGTTAAATTTAGCCAAATTTTATCAGCTCATAAACAAAAAAAATTATAACAAATTTTTTTTTGGTTGTCAAAGCTTTTTTATGGTCTTGCATTCAGAAATCTCCTGATAATTAGTTTCTGGAAAAGAGATAGAAGCACCTAATCAGCAAGTGACAAGAAGAAAATTTGCCAAGAACATAATCTCTTGAGACTGTATAATGAGAATAGGGAAGTTCTGGGAAGGTCATCAAAGTCAATAACGAGTTAACAATGAGAGAGTTGATTCAAGAATGCTGCAGAGGTCACAGCAAATTTTTCTCAGTTTTTTCTCAGAGAAAAAGTAAAATTGAGAGTTAGCAAAATATTTTCAGTGGAGCAAGCAAGGACCAGGATTACACTGGTGAAAAAACAAAAAATGTAAAAAATAACACATGGGAATGCAGTAAAGGAAGTTGTTAAGTACAGAAGAAGGACAGACATTAGAAGATATAACACAGTGGGTTGAAGAAAATAGGCAACTAAGAAATTTATTAGGGAATAAATGACTAACTGTGAGGGCAATCAGCTCTGCAACAAGTAAGGTAATTAAACATTAGACAAGCAAGGGGGGCAATTTAAAGTATTTGAAATCAATTACACAATTAAGCAGTTGATAATGAGGCAATTTAGGGAAAATAGAACTAGGGACCATGGAAATAGCTGGTTCTAATCAGACAGTTACTTATATTGGAATCCAAGATGAGCAAGGCACTTACCAGGTAATAGTCCCTAAAGGAGAAGGGGGAATGAAGTCAATATATGGGGCCTATACCCTCAGTGCTGTGCAGCCCTATAAAAGGTGAGTCCCAGAAGAGGGCAGTGGTGCTCCATAGAGACCATGAAATGATGGTGGCCAAGGGTTTTAGTGACTCTGGTCTGGTGCTCTTCCTAAACAAGAACTTGCCTACATAGGCCTGGAGTGAGGAACAAGGTGGTGCAGAGTCATACCTGGAACCTTGGTTCTCATGGAGGTGTCTTCTCTTGCTCAGAAGTGAAAGTATTTCAGCTTTCTGTCCTTTGAGATATCTTTGGTTTTGAGGGGTGGCACTTTGAAATGTGGTGAGCATTGGGCTTCCACACCCCATTAGTGCTTATCTCATTTCTCTGGGTTCTTGTCTAAAAAGACTTGATACAAAATGATTTGCAGTGTTTGGCCTTCATGGGAGAAATGGTTCACTGAGATTCCTGGGGTCCCATTATAAGTTATAGCAGCTGTAATTTCAGCCACTTTATGGAGCAGTCCATTTGTGTCTGCTCCAGTTCCTAATGCTACCAGCCAGTCTGTAAAATGATCCTAATCTATTACATTTAAGTCATTTGAGTCATCTTTTTGAAGATTGTTGAGTGCAGAGATACCCATAAGGAAACAATGTAAGTTTTCCATATACCACATATGTTATATGTCTGGTGAAATGTACTGCACACATTTAAAAAAGTGACAGTATTAAAAAACTGACAACTTTTCATGACCTTTGTATTACAATGTATTTTAAACATATGGTAGGAGTCTGTTCTTCTTGTGGATGTGTCAGATACAGTATGAATATTTCATGAATTGTATGTGCATGTGAAAAAAAAGTAAAAAACCAAGAAATTCAAGAAAACAGATTAGCCTTTTATATTTAAAGTGGGAAAATAGCTACTGGTTAAATATATTATACTGAATATTTATAGAGAAACAGTGACTATTTATTGAGAAGCAGTGAAAATCACGATGAAAACAGTAAAACCAAAATTGTGATGTGTTTTTGCTCTAGTTTTAAAATACAAGCTCTTTAAATCTTGACTTAGGTACCTTGATCTTCATACCTTTCACTTCCCATACTCAATGGAATTTAAGAGTAGCTGCAATTAGATGTTTCTCATACCTCAAAGCAGTTTTTTTGTGTATCCTAGGGGATTCCCTCTACTAGATATACAGCAACAAAAAGTTAGAATATGATCTCTCATCAGTGTTGTTGTACAGTACCTATTTCCTACATTTTGCTCTTCCAGCTACATATTAGGCAATGCCCAATAATTTTTCATTAGGCCGCTTGTATTGAAAAGAGAGAAACAGAAGGCAGATTTGTACACTGAAGAGTACTGCTGTCTAAGGTCAAATGTCCTTCAGATTAATATGCAAATAATTTGACTGATTTTTTTGATTAAGTGTTACTGCAGAATTTATGATGTAGAAAACACCTGTAAGAGAATTAGGACATCAGTGTTTTTCATGTTTCTTTTGAAGCTATTTTTCTCAGATACTCTAAAAGGTAGTTTTGATTTATTGCTTTACATTTTTTACTAATTTAGAAGATATCCATGTTTTTCATTGAAAAATGTAAGCAACTGTATTGACAGCTAGGAGTATTTTGAGATTCATGGGATGACGTCAGTTTGTGGTGGGTTTGCATGGCAAGGTTTGGTGGGGTGGGATGGGGGACTACAGGGGTGGCTTCTGTGAGAAAGTGCCAGAAGCTTTCCCCGTGTTCAAGGGAGCCCGTGCCAGAGGGCTCCAGGCAGATTTGATGCTGGCCAAAGCTGAGCTCATCAGCAACGAAAATAGAACCTCTGGGACAACTTAAGAAGGGGAGAAAAAGCCCAAATAACAACACAGAGGTTACAACCAGAGAGAGGAGAGAGAATACGTGAGAGAAACAGCCCTGCAGACCCAGGTCAGTGCAGAATGTGGGTGAGGAGATGATCCAGAGGAGAGATTCCCCTGCAGGTGGTGAGTGTTAGGGTAATCCATAGCACAGGAGAGAATGAGGGAGCTACTAGGGTAAGAGAAAGCTAATGAAGGCTGTGTTTTTTGGTTCAAGTAACAGCAAAAGTCCAGTTGGATTCAGTCAGCAGAAAGTCATCTGTGCTAGAGGAAATCTGAACTCAACTGGATGAGGATGGGAGTCACCAGATCCTACTGGGATGTTAAGCCTCTTCTGGAGGGCTGGAGTTGATGATTTCCAGAGCTTCCTCAACCCCAGTTCCTGCTGTGGTTCCAGGGCTCTATGAGGTAATATCCCAATGCAAAAAGTTTTTTTTCTATAATTTCTCTCCCTTAGTGTCCGAAAGCATGTGGATGGAAACAGAGATAAACTGATGCAGACTTATAGAGACCAAGATAAAAAGTGTTGTAAGTATGATACTCACACTGGGTGGAATTTTCTTGAAAGGTAATAATAAAAGAGTGTCAAAACAATTTAGTAATTTCAGACTTTAATAATGCATTAACTGTTGATAATGAAAAAAAAGGTCTTTTTAGTCCAAAATGTGTAGTTATTGATTCCAGATGGATTCTTTGAAAATATCTTAACACCTAAAACATTTAATGGACAAATCATTCATGACAGTCCATGTTTGGCTATAAACGTATAAAAAGGCCTGCAAACCCTAATAGTAATTTCTCGGTGTTTACAAACAATGAAACTTTGAACACATTACATTTCTATATTTATTCTTCTACCTCTAGAGCCTGTAGCTTGTGTGTGTTTTCAGGAAACATGTGCTGTGTTTGGAAATTCTAAAATAGAAGACATACCTTATAATCCTTGAAAACTTCTACTTTTTAAAAAGCACTTTACTTGGTTTGACTCCTGCAGCGTAAATGTGTGTTACCTTTTATCTTGCCAGTTCAAGCAGCAAGATGACCTCTGCTGCTAATTAGATGTAAATCACATTGATAATTCTTTTGGAATTTATTTTCCACTTGTAATTGCAATATAACTTCTATTAGCTTTATGCTCTTCGTGACTAGCCTTTCACTTCAGCTTCTGTGTTATGGCAGTCTTTCATTTTTTCAAGTTTAATCAGTGTTCCCTTACTGTTTTAATTATTGTAATACAGTAAGACTGTGCCAGAGACTATAGATGTATTTTGTTAATCAGAGCAGGCTTTTTAATAATGGTTCTTAGTGACTAGCTGCATTTGAATTTATCACAAGATGTGTTTTTTGTAGAGAATATTTGCAAAATCTGGCTATTTCAATTATGCAAATTTTCCAACTCTGTGTTCTTCCAGGCTCTATCCTGAATGGTTTTTTGGTAATTTTTTTAATTTGTGGAATATAAACCATGCAGTGTTATTGAAATACATCTATATATACAGAAAGTATAAGACTATAAAACTGTATAGATAATGAAAGAGTTCATAGAGACCCTGTAGGATCTGAGAAGTACTTAGAAATCACAGTCTGAAAGAAATGATAGATAAAAAAATAATATCTCCAAGGCAGTCACAAAAGTCCTATTAATACTGATGAGGTAAACATATGGATAACACAGCTGTGATATGAAAGAAAAAGATAAATGCCCTGATTAAAGATTGCTGGTCTGCTAACCCAGAGAGAATCATTGGGCTTGTGAAGCCACAGAAATGTGTCACAGGTAAAACTCCAGCACAACATCAGTTAAATTGCTGAGACCTTTTCCAATTCATCACAGAGCAGTGAAGAGGTTTTGTCCTGGTTCTGTCTGAGACAGAGTTAATTTTTTTCCCAGTAGCTGGCACAGTGCTGTGATTTGGCTTTAGGATGAGGATAATGCTGATACCACACTGATGCTTTGGCTGTTGCTGAGCAGAACTTCCTTAGGTCAAGGACTTTTCAGCTTCTCATGGCTGCCCTGCAGGGGTTTTTTCTCTCAGGTTTTTCTCTTCCAGAACAGGGTATTTAGAATGCCATCAACTGCAGAGGAAGTTACCTGTGGGAGGCTAAATTTAAGCTTTGAAAAGAGAGAAGCAGAAAATATTTTTTAAAAAAATTCCCTCCCAATGGCTACAGTTTTTCTAAAATAATCCTAAATTTTAGTAATTTCAATAGGATAGTGATTAAGATAATTGAAAAACCAAAGCAGCTTATATACAAATTGCTTTCAATGACTTTCACAGGAGACACTCTTGGCAAGGAATAGAAGAAAGCAGTGTTCAGGGGAGTAGTTCAGAAAAATCCTCCCTTATCCTACTTAGACATCTGAGATATTTGCCGTCCTTGATCTGAGCATATAAATGCTCATCCCATCCCATGTTCAGTCAGGCCATATCCCAGTACCTAATTCAGTGCAGCAGCCCAGCATTCTGTGTGAATTCTGAGTAACCCTTGGGAGATCCATGCACCCCCTGCAGAGCAGGAGCAGGCACAGTAACTTTTGAATTTCCTCAGTAATATCTCAACTTCCTTTAGACCTGAATAAAATCTCAAACTTCCTTTGGACTATTCAGTGCAAACTCACATGTTCATTGTTACCCCTTTCTTAATTAAGGGTTACCATTGTGGGGGGAATTACCTCATGTTATGAACATCTCTTTTTAATCTCTTCTCAGAGTGTGCATGGGACTGAAGCTATGTAATCCTTTGGCTGAAGCTTTGAAAAGTGTTTTTGGCTCATTTTATTATAAATCCATTAAATACAAGGAATAGCCATAACACTAAAATATGAGTTACTAAGGCAAATTTCAATTTTGTGTGTGCAGTGCATATCCATTGTTAAGAATATGGAAATATGAATAGTTTAAGCATGGAAGCATGGAAAGATGGGGAAAGCAAGAAGACAAGGGATTAATCCAGCCATATAATCTAACTGTACACTGCAATTCACTGTTCTTTTACATATTTCTGGGCTTGGACTGCCCTAGCCATGGGTAATGCTTCTGAGGAGTTATAATTAACATACAAAGGTCTGCAAAGAATTTATTCGGTGAACTAAGGTTGGAATGAAGATAAAATTAAAACAGAGTTCTACACCTGAGGAGATTCAAGCATTTCTATCATTTCTATATTTATATAACTGAAGATTCTGGTCAGAACAAATGAAATGCAACTGTTCTTTATTATTTTATTTGCTTCAAGCTAAGTATTTATCCTTTTTAAAATAGTGAGCTTTAAATAAAAACTTCAAAAGGACACTGGTTTTCTTGGGGTGATTTGTCAATTTTAATATTTTTGATAATGTTAAAATTTTACACATTGAGTGCAAGTTACTTATTCTTAGAAATATCAGGGACTTTTCTTTTTGTTTCTTTCTTCATTTATCATGAAATAAGTACTCATACTTTGTCTAAGATCCTTTATCAGAAAACATCCTGAAAATGTTTTTATCTTGTTTTAAAGTTTTGATCATTTTAGAACATTTGAAAAGTGAATCATTGCTTTATGGATCAAAAGTATCCTACAGTCTTCAAAAAGAGTTAGACAGTTATAACCTACAGGGGCAGTCCGTGGTCAGTGAAGCCCAGTCCCCGAAAGCAAAGACAGTATCAAACCACTGCACTGGAACTTTGAACATCAGGAGAATGATTGAGGATCTTGGCAGGCGTCATTTACTGTGTCATTCACCTTGAAGTTTCCCTGGGCAGACAAGTGGCTACTTTACTAGCAAATTTCAGACTGCCAGGGTAGACAAATGTTCTGTCTCTCCAGCTCACTCAGCGCATACATCCAAATTTATATTTGCCCCCTTGGGCGAAAGTCAGTGCTATTATCCATCTGTCCTGTATTTTCTCCTTGACCTCTTCATGCTCACTTCCTGCTCCAATGGGATAGTTTAACTACCTGTGCAATTTCCTTTTATCAGCCTTAGAAATCTTACATGCACTTTCCAAATTCAGAGAAGTAAGAAACTGGAATCAGATCTAGTAGACGATAAATAATTTTACAGTTAATGGCATGTTTCATATGAAGCATAAAGGACTTTACTTTTAAAGTTATATAGGCCTTAATTCAAAAAAGTACAGTTATATATAATGCATATAAAAATAAAATCTGTAGTTACACGCAGCTATATTCTTAAAGCAAACTGCCAGTGTCTGCAAAAAAAAGCTAACAGAGATGGTACACTGCTTTGTGTTAGACTCACACCAATTATATAAGTTCTTTTACTCACAGAATGACATTATTCTTTTTTGAAGAGCATAGCATAAAGAGCTATTGCTCATGTGAGACCTGCCCTTATTTCCTTTTGGTGTGCAGGACATCAGTGAATCTGTTATGATCACCATTTCCTATTGAACTGTCATGACGAACTTGGAGAGATACCATCCAGGATGCAGGTGTTCAGGGTCAAACGAGACAGAAGGAAGTTCAAAGGCATTCCCTCCCACTATTCCTGAGGCTGTAATGCCAGCACACTGTGTCACGGGAAGTCTCTGAAACACCCATGCGAGGATGTACTCGCCCAGTGAACCAGACATATTTCATTGCAACTGAAAGAAAAAAAAAAAAACCAGAAAAAAAAGAATAGATTTTTTTCTTTGGTAACTGAAAGAAAGCAATTTGCTCAGATGTACTGGGAAGGCATGATCAATGGTGAGAGTCTTATACTTTGTCTTCTATAAGATAGTCAACCTCATCTTCCTATACAAATTTTCTCTGTAAATTGCAATAAAATGTGTTATTCAATAAGCTTGTCATCCTGGCTTTTATCTGATTGCATATAATAGCTGGAAAAATCTTGAAACTCCTTATATCCCCGTTGTTATCAAGGAAGCTAAAATTCTTTAAGATCTCCTGGGGAAAAGAGGGTTGGAATTAATTCTTCCTCCCTCTTCTCTCTGGAGACACGCATAACTTGTGCGGGTTTAATGAAATTTGCTAAGATTTCTCTGTGTGTCATTAAGCAACTCTGTGAAACAATTACCACGTTGTGCTGGGTGGTGCAGAGTTATCAGTCACGGCCAAACAAGCAGGCAGCTTCTCAGTTCACATCAGCAGGTGATCTGTGCAGAGAAGCCCTGCTCTGGAGGACTGTTTGGACTGCAGGGTAATGGAGATGTAAGGCGTTGTTGGGATGTCAGCTTTAATGGAGGCCATTATGTCATCTAATAACAATCCCTTTTGAGGCCCCAGGCACTGGTGGTAATATTAGCACGTGGGTAGTAACTACAAATAGTATGAGAAAACATGAAAAGCAGCACTAGAACAAAGTATGTGCAATAAATAACTCTTATGTAAGTAATCTTTTACAGATACTGAACCCAGAGGGAAGGTGATGCTTACCTCACGTAGTAGGATTTATTAAAAAAAAACAAAAAAACTTTTTTACCAAATGTTTTATCCAAACATTCTCTGTGCTGTGAAATACCAAGAAAAAATCAGATTGAGTCTTTAAATGTTGTAGAGAGACAACATTCTCTTTGTTAGAACTGTGGCTAGTACAGGTTTTTAAGGTACTCTTTTCTTGTGACCAACTTTGTGATTGTGCGTTTTATGTTCAATTTCCAAAGCAGCACCTTAATGACCACTGCCCAAGACTGCTGGCTTTCTCTAAATGTTCCCTGGAGTAATGTTTCACTTATAAGCATCATTTTAAATGTAGCCTTCTGTAGCACTTTCCTTGTGATCCTCAACCTCTGCAAAGAGGTTATGCTTTAAAAACATGTGGCAAATGCTGGCCACCTGTTAAGAGCTAATGATGCTGAAAGAAAGCCTGTTATGTCAGGACATTTTCTTAGGGAAGGTAGTAAAAAAGACAGAAATCCTTCAAGCTGGAGCAGCATTAACTTTAACCCATTTTGGACTCCGCCCTTATAAAAGCTACTTCAAAGGTAGACATAATCCTCTTGAAAGAATTGGAAGAGGGTAAAAATGGGGAGGTTTTGGCATAATAATTGCAAATGTGCAATTTTCTCTACAAGTTTTACACTCCTATCTAGAAGGAAGATTTATTTAATCTTCCTTTTCCTCTAGAGAGTACTGGACAATAAAAAGATCTATAGACAGATTAAGATTAATCTGTTCAGTAACCATGGGTCTGTACAGTTGGCATACAACATGATCAGCAAAACAGAATGGACAGTTTCCAAATCCACTTGAAAATGATACCACTCTGGTGACAGAGATATCTTTAAATTAGCAGACAAGAAAGACAGATTTACATTTGCAGAACTAAATAAATGGATAAAACATTAGAAATAAGGATTAAAATAAAGGTGAAAAATCACTCCCTTTTTCTACTGTCTCCCCCTTCAAGATTAAACTTTTGTAAGAGTATCAAACAGATATTGAAATGGTGCCTGCTTTAACTTAATAAATACACAGGGTAAGATTGTTTTTTGATGAATTTAAATTTAAGTATGCAATCAGAAGATTTTAAGAGGAAAAAAGAGGTGGGGTTACTTAGAAATACATATTGTTGAAGAAACTGGAGCCATAATGTTATAAATCTGGCTTTAAAATGCATTTTTTCCTTGTCTCCACATGCCGCTAGCAAAATTGATAGTTTTGATCCACAAAGAGAAGAAAGGGTGTATTTGTGCCAACATGTGTTTGACATCCTTATTTTTGTTTGGCACCTTGGAGAACTAGTGCATCTCATGGGACTCAAAGTTCAAAGTTAGGTGCCACTTCTGTAATTACATACAGATGCATAAGTAGGATTACAGCAGGCAAATTAAGGGCTCTTTTACATAACAAGGTGCATTTGTCTGTGTTTCTTACTAATCAGTTACAGGGATCACCATTGTTTTAAGCACAAGAAGAAATTACAACGTCAAAGAATGTCTTGGCCAGTAACCTTTTGGAAAATATTTTCATAGTAATCAGCTAAATAACATCCATTTATGTAAAGAGTCCTTTTTCTTTCTTGGAGAGTTTATGTCTGGATATAGGTTGTCTCTTTCTCTCATTTGTATTCAGGCAGAGTAATACTTTCTTCCATGACAGTCCAAGTGACATTAGCAATGTAGTGAGGCCAGTTAGATTATGATTGATAAATGTTTCTCCTCAAACTTCATGAATAATTCAGAATATAAACACAAATATACAGGAAATTCTTGCTTGTATAAAATAAAGCTAGTTCAAAGAATTTTCCTTTCCTCAATGACCTTCATTTTCATACAAACCAAGGATTCTGTTTTTATTTTATTATTATAATATTCAGTTTCAAACAGAAAATAAAGGCAACACATATGGCACTAGTATAATCCATAGAAATGCTGCCCTTTGCAACTCTAAGAGTTCTGCAAGTATTTTCAATGGAAGTATATATTAATAACCATAGATGCTTGGGTTTGGAAGTAAAGAACAGTAGCATTTTAAAATTGCATTCTAAAATTACACCCACTGAAACATAAGCAAAGATGTATTATTACAGCACCAGCAAAGAAACATTATAATTACTATTTTTAGCAGAAAATGTAACACTTAAGCCTACAATTGTATCTTGACTGCGGCATTGTTCATTGTATTGAAATGTTACTCATTTAATTAGAACTCATTAAAAAGTTTTATATTGCATTACTTTGAAAACTGAAGTGGTAAAAAGAAATATAGAAGAAAGTTGGTCTTCTAGAAACAAGTTATTTGTTCAACATGTTTATGAAACACTTCAGCTAATAATTTGCTAATTTCTACCTTTTTTTTCCTACTAACCTCTTTTATCAACTGAGTTCTGGGGTGTTTTATATGTGTAATTTCAGAAAATTTTATCTGTTTTCTGTGGACAAGAACAGTGAGTCTGGAAAGTTCTGTAGCCTCAACACATGGACTCAAATGTTCCTGCTTCTCTGGAACCAACACTGACAGGGGAAGAGAGGAGGCTGCATTTTCGTGCTCTGTACTGGGTGTTGTCAAAATTGGCAGCTCCAGCAGAGGGAACACTGAGTCCCATCTGTACAAAAAATCGAGTGGGGAGATCTTTACCATCAGCACATTTTGTCAAGAACGTTTTTAACAGGAGTATTATACATACATAAATAAAACAAATACAGTATATGATACTGCATGTACATATGCATGCAACAAGCCCTGAATTTTTTGCTAAAATGGGTGTTGAATGTAAAATAGGTTTTACCTAAGTGTACAGCACTTTGTCTGCAAGGACAGAATTCTCCATTAACTGTTGAATTCTGTCATAAGCAGTGTATTAATTTTTCCACTGAAGTTAGTGGAAACTATTCTGTCTATTATGTTGAAGTAGCAATTTAATAATGTAAAACTCTGTAAGAACATCAGGAATAACTCTGAATGAAGGCGAAATTCCTGTCTCAGTCCAGCAAATTAATGCTACTTCTGTTAAATATTATTTTAAAATCAATGGAAATACTGTTTAAAAAAAAAGCAATCATCTGATACTAGACATTTGAGATGCTTCAGAGTCTAAATTTCACTTGAGCAGAATTTTAGGCCACCTTAAATGCAAATATATAAATGTTACAACGTGATTTCCAAAAATCCTCCTCCAAGATTCCTACCTATATATGCTTACATATTTTCTGTGAGGTTACTCTTTCCAGTAAGGAGAAAAGAAGTTAAATTTTCTAAAAGAATTAAATGTCTTCTAAAAGCATATAATTGTCTCAATTTAATGTTTAGAACACTTAGGCATCTGTCTGATTATCCATGGACCAGGTGTCCAAGCTCAAGTAATTTCTGTGTTCAAAGGCTTAATACCTAACTTGCTAGGTAAATCCAGGAATATATTCTGGGCCTTTGTACTGGCCTTTCAGCAGTTCTAGTTTTATCATCTGCATATGTTAGTGACTGAAAATTGCAGTGAAAATCTATAACCATAGTAACTATTTCATGATTTCAAACACCTTACATAAACATTTCCCTAAGATATCTGCTTTGCTTCAATTTGTGCTAAATTTTTTAAAAATATAGCATTTTTCCTGCAATATTCTGTGACAAGGAATGCACATTTTATTGCAGATGTGATAAATCAGATCAGCATTTCTGCTAGGAAGTAATATTTCATGGGAACAGTAGCATAGAGACCCATAGTAAAGTTCAGTCTTGTAACTCTTTCTCTCCTTGGTCTTTTTTGTTTAACAAAACAGGTGTCATTGACATTTGGAGCCAACATTCATGCCTGGACAGCTACTTTCTAAACACATTTAAACAAAAGACAAAAGCAGTCTTTACTTTGGAGGTTTTTTTGGGGGGTTTTTTAATGGATTCATAGCTTCTGGGGACAAGAGATAAATAAAGGTAAGATGAAACCTTTAGATGTTGTCCTCATCAATGCTGACACTCTTCCTTGGGGGCTGACAGCTGCTAATGAATTAATTTTAAACATAACACACAAGAAGAACAAAAATGCTGTTTTGGTTTTGCTTCATTCTTGTAAAAAGAATAAGAATAGCAAGTAACATTGATCATAATGTGAAAGCTAATCTGTACTAATTTGTGATCAAATAAAAACATGAAGAGATTCATAAAGAAATCTTCATATTTTTCCAACAAATGAAATTAAGTTGGGGTTTTTACTTGAATTTGGACATTCTTCTTGCTCATATGGAAGTGTTGTAGCTGTAATCAAACCAGAGATACAGCCAGAATTTCAAATTTAGTGAACTGATTGACCAGAACTCAGATATCTGCTGTATTTCATTCACTTAACAAAGTCCTTTTATTTGGTTCTATTCTCCATCACTAAACTTTTGTCTTTTTTTTAATTGATATTAATTAAACTTCTCTTAACAGTACTTTTATATTGAGAATTTTACTTCTAAGGAAAAGGATTGTAAAGTTTTTGATTTTCAACAGAATTTGAATTCTTTGTCGAAAACACAGTGGTCCACATCCATAACTATTCAGGATTGTCACTGAAATTCTCTCATAAATATAATTTCAAATAAAAAGTTACTTGGTCTTTTAAATTAGTACAGTTTGTCCCTGTCAGCTGAGTGTGATTGTTGCCATGAATCTGAGGTCTGGCTGTGGCCCACTGACCTACTCTTATTGGTAACATCTGTATGTTTAACTGTACACTGTTCTTTAGCTAAATGAAGGACATATGATCATGATATATTCATGAGAAGAATTGTTTATGGCTTTTGATTGCATTTCCACAAATGCTTAATGGCCAGTACTGATTCCAGCCTTGTGTTCAAATCCCTTCTCAGAAGGCATTTGTTATATACAAATATTTCACACAGTCAAAGGATGTGGAAATAGAAAGCTGAACACATATAAAAGTGTAAAGTAATAATTTCATGCATTATAAAATGAAAACATTCACAAAGCTCTTTCTGTATGATTTCCATATAAAGATGCATGGAGTTAGTAAAGACCCTCTGTATTGTCCTCTGGAAAAGATCCTTGGACATTAGAGGCAAGATTGGCAGGTAGGGTAAGTGTGACCTAGGGAAGAAGTCTGTTTTATCTGCACAAGAAACTGGAGAACACAATGATGCCATCTCAACACCTCTGTGCTCTGGAGAGTGGGGAAGATCTTGGTAGACCTGGTAGAGCTTGTGAGGAGTAACAAACCCAGCTCTGGTTTTCATCACTAATACTTCAGTGGTTCCATTCAAACCCAGGGAGTAATTTATTTAAGGAGAAGACAGACATGTAAATACAATGAAGTATGTTTTACTGAAGGTGTAATATGCCCTACTAGATTTTGGCTGATATGGGTAAAACATCTTCAGATATCAAAGTCCTCTAAATTTTGTTGCAAAGAAATATAAGTCAGGTGGATAGAGCTAGAACACAGATCCAGGTAACTACAGAGGAACCTTTGGCTCTTAAAAAACATGCTCAGGTATAAATATGTTTTCATACAACTACTGGAGGGAACACATGGAATAAATATTCTCTGCTTTTCTCTTATTAACCTGCCCATGGGGTAGCTAGAACTCAATTTCATTTACACATTGTTAAATTGAGAACCAGCTTGTAAAGTTCAGGTTGTTGTAGGTATGTTTAAGTCTTCAAGTCTTAATGGAGATTTAGATATAAAGGAGGTATAAAGTTGAAATACCATCAATAAAAGAGATGTTAGTATGTTTCGATTTTAAAAAAAGTCATAGGAGTGGATTTAGACTAATAAATGATACATCCAAAAATTAAGCAGACAGCATAATTTCCCAAAGTTATAATAAATTTCCTAAAAATGCATATATATATATATTTTTATATATATATATGCATGTATATATTTTATATAGAAATACTGTATGTAATTGAGACACAAGCATAGAATAAAATTTGCTGTAATTTTGTGTAATCCCAGATTGTTTTCTAAAAATATTACATTTGAAAGCATGAGCCTCTTGCTCTTCCCTTTCAGGTGAGATTGAATTTGAAACAGAAAAACAAGATCAAAATTTTCCATGTTCGTTTCCCCCTCATGCCACATTTCTATATGTACAATTTTTCTTTCTATTCTTTGTCTTTTAATGAAATTCAGGAAGAAAAGGATGAGATAAAAACTTGATAAAAATTAATTCTACTGACAGTTGCTCACAATTTACTTAAGTATCTTTCTTTTTTTCTGCAATATAAATGCACTCAGCAAAGGAAAAAAAGAATGTTTTCAGGTTTCTATCCTTTTATGAAACAAATCTAGCTTGTGAGTAGTTATTTTATGGAGTCTATTTCAAAAAGGGTCCTTCCTCTTTCTTATACTCTGCTGTTGACAGCAGATCCTGCAACAAATTTGATTCACAAAGGTGCCATTTAAACAAAAAATGTTTCATAGGGATATCTTTATATGTATTTCTGGTTTTTGTAGAATGCCATTTCTATGTGCATATACTGACTTTTACAAGTCTATTATTTGCTTACTCTCAGCTCTGATCTACATCCAATGTTTCTGCAACTTTTCGCTATCATTGGAAGGTAGTTGCAGTCTTTTTTTAGCAGGCACACTTGATGTAAAAAGCTATGTGCTGGACTTGCTCATTTGAAGGAGATTATTTTGTGCCCCTTTTTATTGTCAACAGAGATTCAAATAATAGCAGCCATTATTAGAAAGAATGGAACATAAAATAAACCTTTTATTGTTCTAGAAACATTTTGTGGTTCTTACCTTTCCGTGGTGATACATGAGATTTCTGCAGGCTTTGGCAGCAGATATCCCATAAAACATTGATTTTTTTCAAACATCAGGGAAGTATACGTCCTTTTGTGCTTATATCTGCAAGAAAGAATCATATACAGTTTAAAAACTAAGCACTCAGGCAGCATTTAACTGTTTAAACCAGCAGTTCTGCCCTTTTCAAAACAGCTGTACTCTTGTCAGCTGCAGGAATATTTACTGCTAGAAAAAAGTGTCAGGCATCACATCTATTGCTGTAAAGCTTCATATAAATGAGATCACACCTTCTGATCTCTTCCTAGCAATAGTGCCAGTGCTTAACATTTCGTTCAGAAGTTGTGACAGGAGAGGCTATGATTTTGAAGTCACACAAGCAATACTATAATCTCTCCCCTTCTGGATAAAGAATCATGAAAATGTAGATTGTTCACAGACACAGCTGTCCTGAGTGAAGGAGGAATGTTACTCCAAAAAAAAGAAAGTCAATGAAATTTTGATCAGGAGACACAGAATCTTAGCCCTCCCCTTCCACACTTTGGGATTGAGCCTTTAGTATCAAATAGATTTGATGCAGAAAAATTACTCCTAATTTCTTGCCTTCAGCATTGAGTTATAACATTGACTGTATATTCATCTTCTTTTCTGCATTGTGTGCTTCAAAACCCAGAGCCTCAAAAGATACAAACTGTCTAAGATCAGTCAAACAAGGCCTTTTTTTCCCCTCCCTTTTTTCCTCTCCAAACCTTATACCGTGATCCACTGTTACTTCTCACACACTTTCTGCCCAGTGCACTGAGATTAAGATTTTGAAAAATAGCTCCTTTTGTTGTTATGTCCAATGCTTCTGGTGTTTAAGAGCCCCAAGGTAATATTTTTCAAACATGTAAGAGGGAGTCCATTTCTCAAAGACTCTGAAAGATTGTGTAGTCTAAAAAACAGCAATAATGAAAGCATAGGACATGGGAAGATATTAGTGGCAGCAAACAGAAGGTGCTTTTGGTCCTTTCCCTTTCCCTTTCCCTTTCCCTTTCCCTTTCCCTTTCCCTTCTCCTTCCCCTTTCCTTCCAATATTTTGGGATTGTAAGGACCAGTTTAGCTATGAAATCAGGGAGAGGAACATATAATGCATAAAGCAAGCTGGTGTCCAAAAGCTTTTCATCGACTGGTGCAGCTGCTCTGCAGAGTTTAACTTCCATTTAGCTTGTGACTGCTACTTCCACAGTTTTGTCAGCTGGGAACAAACTGTTCCACTGTTCAATGTTGGGACTTCAGGTACCACTTAGCATCCTGCATGATCCTGGGCACACAGCTCCAGAGAAGTCACTCCTTTTTGACCCCGTTTTCCTCCTTCCTCTCTCCCATTACTATTTACTCAATTAATTTTCTAACTCTACCGTGCAGGCTCAGTTTCTGAGTGCTACATTTTATTTTATCTCAGAGCCTCTGCTTTAATTTCATTTTTTAAGGACTTTTAAAAGGCAGAGGCTTACTTTCCATTGAAGAGAAACTGGAGGAGGGAAATATGTCAGGAAATATCTATGTGGCATCAGTCCTTTCCATTTTATAAATAGCTCACATCCTCAGTGAAATAAAGCATTTACGCCCTCAGAAAGAAATCTGATCACTCATGGATTAAAAAGGAGACATCTCCTTAAGTTGCCAGAAGGTGGTTGATGGAAAAAAGTAAAGTTTTGGGGTGGAGATAGAAGTTCATTCTTAGGTTAGATTCCAAATGCTATGTAAGACCCTGAAAAGCATTTTGCATTTATCTTTCATAGGTGGGACAACGTTCTTGCTGCCTGTATAAATCTTTAATCTTGAAGACTGGAATTCCCTTTTCCACACAGGTCCTGGCATTAGTTGTTTTTAGCCCAATGACTTGTGTGTTTAACATTGCATTTTTGTAAAACAATGAGACCCACAGTGATCTTATTTAAACTGAGAAACAAGTCAGGGACAATTCTATTTAAATCAGTGCAAGTAAGACAGTAAAAGACATCCTAGATTTTAATGTTGAAAATGCACCTTCAGTAGTGTTACCAAATAAGAAATAAGATAGTTGGGTGACACTAAAAAAAGAGGACCTCTTATTTATAATGGTGTTGCAATTTAGATTTTCAGAATACTTTATGTCAATTCCATGTGAGATTATTTCTGCCAGGGAAAATCAAACTGCAAAAGGCCAGAGAGACTTGTGTTCTGTGCCCAGGGGCATGATAATTGCTGCTAAACTGCTTAATCTGGTCTGATTTTCAAATCTTGTGTAATTTCCTCTGGTTTATTGCTGGTGAGAGAAAGCTTATGTATATTAGAGAGCAGTTTTGGTATAGTTATCCAAAAGAATCTCTTCTGTTTTAATTGGGCAGTTTCATCTTGGGTGAGTGGTCAAGACAAATTTCAGTCCTCTTGCAGTGTCATTTTTGACTTCATCTGTGATCTTGGGTCTTTATGCTGCTGTGTGATAGTAGGTAAAGATGATATTGATGTTTTGTGCTTCACTGTCACAGATATCAGTGCTCAGACCTCATGGACTTGCAGACCTTTCCCTCAGTGAATGGAGGAACAACTCAATCCTTACTTCCTAAAGAAGAGGAATGAGACCTCTCACATATATTTAGCAAGTAGACTTAATATGTAGGTAAAGATAATGTGAAAACAGACTGTAAAACTCTAGCAAGTGTTATCTAGAGCTTTCTACAGCATAAATTTGTGTAAATCTGAGTTAATCCTCCTACGATCCCATTGAAGTCAAACAAGAGATACACAACAGACAGAATTTGATTCCTCTGGCCTGATCTACACATTTATCTTGGGATTGGAAGAACTTCTCTTTGGAGTCAATCTTTTATCTCCACTGACTGTGAAAGGGACACAGGATCCCGAGCTCACGCACTTCAACATTTAATTTTTAGATACCTAAGATATAACACGTAAGTTTCTTCCATTATCTCTACTGCTGGCATAAAACTGTTGGGTTTTATTGCTTCATCATCATTCTTTGAATATTTGTCATTTTTACATTGTTGTTATAACCTTGTCTTTCACTAACATATGGAATTCTCCAGTAATGATCTGAATCTACAGGGAGACATGCTAATAAATGCAATTTGCTGCAATATTTCAGTGGAACATTGCCATTATAAAATTCATGTTTAACAGCTTTTACTCAATACTTTCACTGCTAATTTCAGTAGTCAGCAAAGGTTTTTTGTGCTCAAATCAAGCCTGAAGCACTCTCTTGACCTGGAATCCAGTGAAATTACAGCCCACCAATTAAAAATCATTTAAGTGCACTGGTTTATTTTGCTTTGTGGGGGTTTTTTTGTGTGTTTTTGCACAGTCACAGTCTTTAACACATGTGGTTTTGTAATTGCAATATGCTGGGAAAGTTCAGAGTGCTCATTGGCCTTTTAGCTCCTACTTCCACCTGTGTTCTCATACATTCAGTGTTAATAACTTGGGCTGTGAGTCACACCAAATAGCTGTCTGGAAGCTTGCACTTGCATTTTATTTGAATTTGCACCATGTCAAATCTTCCCTTCAGTTGCTAAGACCCAACAATATAATATCACAAGAAGTGAAGAGCTATCAGAAATTGTCCTCTCAGACTGATGTTTACTCTTCAACTCTATTTTTTTTCTTCTTCATGTAAATTATCCCCTCCTTGAAGCAGAATCCCATGATGTGTTTGTGTCCTGGCTAACATGTTGAAGGCCTGCATTTCATAAGGGACTTTAAATTTAGACTAACAGTAATAAACAATCATAACTACTTTCCATGTTTAATAGATTATCCTTGATTAACCAAGCAATAATTATTCATCTAGTTTTGAAGACAGAAATAGAAATGTGCCAATGAGTCATGGGTCAGCACATGTGCTTGGGATGTGTGAGACCAGAGCATAGACATCCTTCAAATGAGAGACAGAAGGGTTGTATGTGCTTGCACAGCATATACTGGATAGATTTTTATTTATTTCTCTAATCAGATACGAGACTGAAACATTCCTGCATATGCTTCTTTTCATTTGATTGTCAGTAGCAACTGTATTCATAGAAATGCAATTTAATCTGTGCCCAGATGACTGTTTCTGCCTGCTTTTCTTCCTTATTAATGTGAAATAACGCAATTCCAGGAAAACTGAATGCTGTTTTGTTTCAATATCCCAAAGCATGGGATTCCTAAAGACCAAACAAAGATACTATATAAACACTGTTTTAAAACATTGAGATACATATTGGATAAAACATATTCATATGGAATTTTATCCCTCAGAAGATAAAGTCTCTGGAAATTCAGTTTATCTGACCCATTTCCTTTTAACCCAGCTTACCCTAGATCTTAATAAAGGTATTCTCACTACACGTGGACTGACCAATTTCTTAGTCCCTATATATTTTGTAGTAAAATTCTGTTTTCCATCAGCCACCTCTTTTTCTGTGGTCCTGTAAAAGTTGCCTTGACTGAAGACTTTCTTCTTCACAACCTCTCTTCCAGCTGATTGGTTCTAACCCTCTATCCTGAACACACTTGGTATAGCAGTGTCATGTGGGGAATGTTTTCCCTCTGTAAATATTCAATAAAACTACTTTTCAAGGTATTTTTAGTGCAAAACTAATAATTGGTTCCTGGGTTTTTTTTACCGTTTAACCTGTGTCATGATTACTGTTTTTGATAGTGGTTTGATTACATTAGATAATTGTGCATTTTTTCAAAAATAATTAATGAAGCCTTTCAGGAACCAAATAAACCCAAACTTTGCAAAAGGATGTAAGGATGGTACCCGCACACTGAAGCACAGAAGTGCTTTTAAAAGGCAGGGATCACACAATCTCTGTCATGACCATACTTCAATACTGAAATTACTTTGTACATATTCTGCAGTGGTTGATTGTCTGGAGCATTGAAGTAGCTATAAAAAAAAATTTCCATGAAGACATAAGTTTAAATAGAAAACTTCTAATCCAAATGAAAGTTATAAAAAAACCAAATTTTGAAGCTATAGCAATATTAGGTATTAGTAAATGAAATTAAATAATCATGCAAGAGTAGAACATGAAAGAAAACTGAGATCATATGACATGCAGATACTTGCACAATGCAGACAAATTCTAGGCAGCCAGATTTTTATCAGTTTGTGTATCTCATCCTGTGAGTATACTTCATCCAAAGGCAAAGCCCTGAAAGACTTTTGCCCCATAATTGTGGCTTCTATATCTTCCTTCCAGCTTTGACAATGCCAGTAGTTTACTAATTATATGCAAGGAAAACATATACAAAAATTTGCCAACAATGTGTAGTTTTAGAAGTGTATCTTATTTGGATATCAAATTACTTAACTTTCATGGATTAACATTATTTAAGAAACCAAAACAGGGAAAATAAGCCTGTCCAAAACTTCAAAGTATTTCATCCCTCCTTTCCCAGTGAACTATATTCCTCATTAACTTAGATCAGTTCTGTTTTGTTTGAGCCTGTTAAAATGTGGAAACTGAAATTCTAATCTCAGTTGCCTTTCTGTTGCTGCTTTTTAGATAAGACTGTAATTTATCCTCCCTTTTTGGAGCTGAAATAAGTGCACTGTGAGAGAGACTGCACCACTTAGTGAAAAAAATGCTGGACCAGACTTAGGGAGTTCCTATTCCCAGCCTCAGCATTAGAGTGAGTGGAAAACCTACAGATATTTTTAACTCTTAAATTAAAAATTCTTTCTCGCCTGTCAGTTTTAGTTTTGTCATTTTGATTTGCATAGATCATTTGTCACAATATAAAAACAGAAGCCTGAGGAAACACCTGCCCCATAGGCACTCATTGCTCCCGATCAAGTTACTGTTTCCCCCAGGGTATTCCAGTTTAGCTGTTCAGGGTGGATTCTAAGGATGACAATGGTGTCTGGCCTTCTAGATGATTAATGAAGAAATATTGATATTCTCATTCTGCTCAGTTTTTGACATCTCCCTTCCTTTAATAAACAACTTATCCCTGCGAGCAGCTCGCGAGTGGTCAGGTCTGCTCTGCTCTGCACACTAACTGGGTAATGGATACACTTTCCTCTACCCTGTCAGCATACAGGACTCAAACCTGATTCAGATCTGCCTCATTCTTCAGTAAAGCAGGAGTAGCCGCTTTGAAGTCAGTGAAATTCTTCTGGTTTCGTGTATGGGAAAAATGAGAGAAGAATAAGGCCTTTTGTCTTTTTCCAGGGCAGCCATGCTGCTTAATAAATCATTATATCAGCAGTTGTTTTTCACGGGGGAGCAGCGCAATAATTGATGCCACTGTCCAGAAATCCACAGAGGTTATTGATCAGGCCAGCTTGTTAGTACTACTGTAAACCTATGGCACAGGACTGGAACAAATAGTACCAGAAGAAATGAGAATATACTCACACAGTCATTTGCAAAGTGTATTTTATGCCAGTGTTTCAAAAATAATGGAATTACCACTTCTTTTTGTATTTTCTATGCTGCTCCTGTAAATATATCTCTTTAACCACAGAGGGAATCACAGCCAAAGTTAACATTTCTGCTTACAAAGCAGGAGAACCCCTAAACATTTTATTCTGTTTACTAATTGTGAAGCTTAACAATTTAGACATGAATGATCAAGTATATATGATGCAATTAAAAAATAAGAAGAACATGGATCATGAGACTGTCATCATTTAAAAACAACAGGTAGGGGAAATTCCTGACCCGAGAAGAACAGTTTTTTAATTCAGTCATATTTTCACTGGCTTTTTATTTGGAATTCATCTGAACTGGTTTGTAATAAAGTTCATAAATAACAGTTAAACAGAGAATGTAAATTCTCTTGGATCCCATCTCTCCAACAGCGTAATCTCTTGAAGACTAGAGACTATCAAAATTTTCTTTTACATTTCTAAAAACAGAGCATCCAGATAACTGCTAGTGTTCAGTGAAATGTAGAAGATAAGCTAGTTCATCACTGATCAACAGTATCATAAGAGAATTTTGGACTATAAAAAAATTTAATGTGTGTAACATATATATTCAGTAAAACCAGAGAGTAGGTAATGAAGCATTTTTTATTAATATTATTGTTATTATTTGTAGTAGTAATAGTGTGTTTAGAAGAGAGTTGTGACTTTTTGATGACATAGTTTCATTGGAAAGAGCTGATGTGGCAGCAGTGAAAATTAAATTAAGCAAAAGAGGACTCCTTCAACATTATGGAAAAGCTGTATATATTCTTTCTATAGTCCAGCTTTTAAACCACTTTCCTAGCAAGTTTGTCCTGTTTGCCCAACAAGGATGTGAATGTGACTTTCTGTCCCATGTACGTGATTCGGTTGTCAACCTTTTGCTACTTTGCAGGAAGCTATAATTTTGGTTCATTCTACCCCATCCCAATAATTTTTTCAAAATTATTTTTGTTCTAAATGTAAGCAGATATGAAAACCACAATTTTGAAAATAAAATTTCACATTCATTTCTCATCTAACCATAGAAAATGAAGTGGAAAATAGCTACCAATACAAGAAATTTATGGCCTGGAAATCATTGTTTTCACTTGTTCAGTAGAGAAGGGGGTAATATAAATCTGGAGGAAAAGAATGCTCATTGACCAAACATTATCACTGACCATCCTGGAGAAGAGATTTATTCATTTTTTAAATTGTTATTCTGAAACACAAGCCAGAAGATAGTCCTTGCTTGATTCTCTCTCCTTACTAAGGAGCTGTCTGTGACAATTTATGAAGCAACACCTGCACTGATAACTCTCTGTACTCCCACTTCCTTCCTCCATTTGGCTGTTTGCTCACCTGTTACTTTGTATCTGACTCCCCATTTAGAGATTTCAGAGTCTTTGGTTTATTTTTGTTCAATTTAATGAGAGACTACAGTTTATTTTTGTTAATTTTAATGGCACTCTAAATAGGAGACTTTTAAACAGGATTTCTGATGGCTATTGCAAGAAATACAACATTTCTATTTCTTCTGCAGCAGAAATAAATGTTGTAATTAAGGATAAAAATTCAGAAAACCTAGTCAAGGAATTCATTTAGTAAAAAAGGAGGAATGGACAGTAATCATAACTCCAGTTTTCTTGGTATTTTGATGTATAGCACACCTGCAAGCAAGAAAACCAGTGGAAATTACTGGGGAAAAAACTTTTTTGGGTGCTACAAGGAAAAAAACATTTATATTCACTCTCTCTATGAATTCAATGCCTAGACCAGTGTGTTGTATGAACAAATAGTTCTCTGTATCCTCACTGAATTTTAGTGCATTCTGACAGTTCACGTTCTTGATTGTTGTGGAGTTGAGTAGCTTTTTGCAGCTGTTTGTTCAGCAGACCCCAAAGCTCTCCTCCCAGAGTCATTACTAATTCAAACAAGCCACACTCAAAACCAATTACATGTCTGCACCTTGGAACAACACAGACCTAATTGTGGACCTGCGTGCCTTCTGGCTGAGGGAAAGAAAAACCTAAAACATGTCAATGTGGACTATCCCCATTCCGTATGAAACCCTGGGCTGCTTTTACTGTGTATCCCAGAGGTTGCACCAAGTGGATACAGAATTCTTAATGAGAGAAAGAAGTGGAGCAGGTGATTTGGAACTGCATGTGTTTGGAGCTGCCTCACATCCAGCTGCACTGGAAAAGTGGTCTGTGTGTGCTCCCTGGAGATGCTGAACACACAAAAAATACTTGGTCTTCTTATGGATTGACAATGGGACTCCTCACAAAATAATTAATGGCCAAGGTCCCCATTTCTGACAGCTCACATTAAAATTGAAGGCAGCTGGCACAGCTGGCATGTCTGGGCAGAGGGGATAAAATAGATATGGCCTGCCAGAAGAGCAGTAAAAGGATCATAGCACTGAAACTGCATTTGTGCTACAAGGATAGCAAAAAATACAGTTGTAAATAAAACCCAGCAATAAACCTAACTCTTAAGATGGTTTTGTGATAAATTCCACAGAAGAGTAAGCTGTAGGGAAAAAAAAGAATAAGAGTACTCTAATTAGCAGTGTAATGCGGTATATGAATTAATTAATAGTCTTAGCACCTAACTTATGTCATCCTCCCACTTCTGGTTTGTAGAAAAAATAAAATTTGTGATCATATTGTCTGTTGTTCTTTTTTACATTCTAAAAAGAATGAAAATATAATGGTGTAGTCAGAACGGAATTACTTGCTTGTCCATTAGTACACAGATGACCATCACAGTCAGTGACCACAGTTTTTCAGGTTTATATGTCCACTTTCAATGTCACAGAATTTGTGAGGAACATACATTGTTACAAGCCAGAACGTCTCTGAATTTGGGCTGTTTGGAAGACAGGTTTGTTTGGTTTTTTTTTCACTTTTCTTCTGTCTCTGGTTTGGTTTTGCACTTTATCACAAACTCTGTGGTAGCATTTTAACTCTTGATTTTTTTTACCCAAAATTCCTTTTTTCCCAGTTGCTGATAGAGTTTGGTGAAGCTTTACAGAAAGATTTCAGGGTGTTCCAAAAATGGTTTTTTAGGCCTAAAAGTGTGCTTTTGCTATATTCACACTGGCCATAAAAAAATCTGTGCAAGTATCCTGAGGTTTTCCACCGTGGCTTTCTACCTTGCCCACTGCAAATGAGACAGTTTTGAGGGCAATACAGAGGTGATGCTTGCAAATGGAATATGTGCTTTTATAGAGTCACAGGAGTCACCCCCAACACACAATGTTTGTGCATGGACAGGAGTGACAAAAGTGCAGACTGGGATAGCTACAGAAGAGTGGTAATTAGAGCACTTGCCTCCACAGCAAACTGCAAACATAAGTTTGCAAATGACCAAAGGATGAACTCTCTTTAGAAATGCAGAGAAATATTTCACCATCATTTGCTGTTGGTTTGGAGAGAATGCTACCAAGATAGCTAAACTTGTCAAGCACGTTAACTTCCTTTGATCTTGTGCCATGGCATAAATGTTCATCTTAGTGATCTTTCTTCTTATTAGTCATTTTATTACCTTTTCTTCCTTTCATATCCTGCTTTGTACACTTTCTCTCAAAATTTATTGAAAGTAGGCTTACTGAAACAATGCTCAGTTCTTGAACTGTTCAAAGATTAAGCTTCCAAATTTGGACTAGAGGAAAATAAGTGGAGAAAGGACAGTTTTCCTGCAACAGAAAATGAAAAGCTAATGGAGGATTGGTCCTCTAAGAGTTGTTGTTTCTCCATGATCTCTTTGCAGTTCTTCCAGAATGTTTTTCTGAGGTACCACATTAGATCTAATATTGAGTTCACAGTGATATCTCAGTAGTGGATCAATTTTTACCCAGTGTACTGATCCAGCCCCTCATAATAATTCATTTTCTACAAAAGCTACAGAAGCTTTATAGTCAGTTGGATGAAGTGTTAGAAGAACCTCTGTAAATTAACTTTATTTCTTTTGCCTGCATAATAACAGTTTTGTTTTTTGTTACAGGGAGAAAGAAAGTGGTCTGGCATCAACATCTCTGGTTTATACAAGAATACTTCTCCATGTTTACATTTTTTACAAAATGTCTGCTAACTTGTAGACTACTTGACAAACGTGGTTATTCACATTCAATTTTCCAAACCAGATTTATTTCAAGCTAGCACAGAACGTGAAAACTCAACTGTTCCTGTCAGCTTTTCCTTTAGCAATGGTCTAGACAGTTAAGGGAAACAAAACCTGTTCCAAATTTGTATTTGTTGGTATGTGAAATAGAATAACACTGAAGGATGACATGGAATTCAAAACTGATGCACAACAAATATAAAATAGAAGTAAAAAGTTAAATCCCTTCATCCTAAAACCAATGAGAATTTACAGTTATACATAATGATTGGGTAAGAATGTATACTGATCCAATATGGGGCTTCATTTGGATCGTGAGTTCATGGTGCAAGGAAGTTCAGTTTCAATTTTGGCCTGCTTCTATAAGAACTTTGAGTGGGTTTGCTGATATTAACTATGTCGGTCTTGCCAGTATATGCATATGTGATAAACCTGTTATATTGAAACTAAGTCTTCAATTGTGTTGATTGATTCAAGATTCTTGAATATTCAGTGAACCTTGAATTTTCTCTTACCAGGTCTGATCTTTAATCTGTTTTAATTCAGTACTTTAGAGTCAGTAACAATCTTTAATCAGGTGCAGAGTATGAGGGGAACAACTATTGCATCACCACAGAGAATAATAAATTCTCTTTTCTCTTAATTTTTGTACTTTTATGTTCTTCTATGAAGCAGTTTATTTGTCAGACCATTTAATTAATTGTTTTATCATAAACAAAAAATATGTGGTTGAATTTTTAAAATTTAGATAGTTCAATCTAGACAAACCATGAAAGAATTTTATCTGATGAGTTCAATCAAATTAAATGCAATTCAGAAGTATCTATTAGTTTTGTTTAATTTAAACTTCTTAAACTGGAAACTTAAACTTGGTGACCACCGAGTGTTTTAAAAGTTTGGCCAACATCCTAGTAGATATCTCTGTTTCTTCCAATAGCTTCTGAAGTCATCTGTATGGCAAATAACATCAGCATCTGGGAAATGGCAGAATGATTTGCTAACTTCTCCCACCAGTAAGAAAAGAGAACATATTCAAGAGATGGTAAAGAGGGGAAAAGAAACCAGAGTAGAAGGAAGAAAGGGCAAATTGCAGATAAGAAAATATGAGGAGACAGTCTGATTTGAAGGAGATAAATTTCATTATACATTTCAGCTTATTCTTTGGATTACATGCAGGTTTTTTTAATAAGTTAGTACTAGAGAAAGGCTCATTTTGGTATGTGTCATAGAAAAAGCTCCATCTTGGTAGTGGTTAGTTTGTAACGTAATTTGAAGAATCAGAAGACTCAGTTTCTCAGAGTCAGTTCCCAGTGAAAATAAAAGGAAATAAGAAACTTCAGCATAAAAGGGGTCCAGGATCCTGGATACCAGTTCCAGAAACATGAAATCCACATGCATCTATTTCATAAAGTGGCATCATAAAACTTTAAAGAGATTATTCACAAATTAACACACAATCAACGAGGGGGCTGTCTTCACCCTTACTTCTTTTGGAAGGACATGTATTTTGCCCCATCCTCTCCTTCCTTGTATACCACAATTGTAAACAGTCATCTGCTGAGTATTCAGTGCAAGAATAAACCAATATTATCACTTCCCTTTCCATGACCAAATACAACTATCACATTACAGACTTACTAAGCCCATGTGTTAATACTTTGCCACCTTACTATGCAGAGAAAAGGCAAAGCAGATTATAGGGCAAGTGTGAAATGAGGGACAAAAGAGATTATTAATAAAGTCCTCCTTAAAAAGGAAGAAACGGGCCTTTTATTTAGATAAAACTGTGAAGAAAAGTTTTTCTGTGGGGATGTGTAAAAGGTAGAGCTATTAATGATGGTGTCTCAGTTCTGCTTCATAATAGTAATAGAAATGGGCTTCATAATACTAAAATATATGAAACATTAGGTTTAAAATGCATGTGTGTGTGTATATACACTTATAAATCTACACGAGTGTGCTGTGTTTCCTTGTTCCTCAGTCCCATTCACTGAGATATCTTCAACCCTTTCACCACAATTGTATGTATCCCCTTTTCAGACATATAAAACAGGAGAACACACTTGGGGGAAAGAGGAATTTCTTCAAACTCCCCTAATGTTTCACAGATTGGATTTCTGTGGCTTTTTCCTGACTTCCTTTTCTGGGAAACAAGGTACCAAGTAAATGGGATGTTTTAACTCTGCATTTATCTGACAAGAATCTAACCTGCATGGTAAATTGTTAATGTCTAATAGGAGTTTGTTCCAAGATGTTTTATGTCAGTTCTACTATACTGGAGCAGGAGAGGAAATGTGACATTAACCTTGCAGTGTTTTAGGCCCCTCCTTGCATGGGATCAGATTAAATTCACTGCATAATTCATGGTTGTGTGTTCCATGACTGCCATGTAAGAGAAGATCTTTTGGTTCACCTCCACCTCAGTTTGTTATATCAAACAAGTCATATTTGCTTTTGAATTGCAAGGGAAAACTGAGTGAAGAGGAATGCAGAAATACTTTCTGGGGACCTTTTATTCTTTATATGGAAGCATGAAATCAGAGTTTTGATTGCTCAAGTGTTGTTTACCATTTCATCAATCTTGATAGTGCAGTAATTTAAGAGTTCTCAACATCTTGCTTCAGATTCTTGAAGACTTTGAGTATTTGTGTCCCAGCTGAACTTTTCAAGTCTTGCAGGGGGGACATGAAAACACTGACCTAGCTCTGAAATCATCTTTTTAAATCAGAAAAATGTGCACTGTAGGAGTGGAAAGAGAATTTTCTGAGCATCAGAATGGGAATTATGAAACAAAGCTCATGGGCTCCAGTTTCCTCTAAATGAATAAGCAATTGCATGTGACAGGATGTGCATCAGCTGGCCGGTGTTTATAAAATTTGGGTGCAGTGTTGTGCCTCAATTTAACATGCTGTGTGCATATATTGGATGATAAATACAGTCCATGGACTTACTTAGCTTATAAAATATTTTATTGCTGGAGAGGAAAAACTATATGTAAATTTAAAAAACAATGTTTAAAAACTTGCTTTAGAAATAAGCAAACTGAGCTCTAAGAAGGAGCGTTAAGGAAAATTGCAAAGTTACTTCTATGTACAGTAAAAATTTATGCATATTGCTTTTCCTACTACCTCTAAACCAGCAGTGCTTCAGATTCAAGTTAGTTACATGGTTTTTCCTTCCAGTTTAGTTCTGCCTCTCATCTCCCAGTTACTGGGAAATGAGCACTGTTGGAGCAGATTTTTAAATGCAGAATTTGTGCCTCCGTAAAAACATTGTGGAATAAGCAAATGGGTTAGACTAGATGATCTCCAGAGGATTTTCCAACATAAATAGTTCTGTGATTCCCTGAAAATAAAAAAATCTCCTTGCTTGGAGGTAGACTGCATCTCCACACACCTCTGAGCTGTAGGAATTTACACCTAATTCACCATCACCTTCCCTGTTCCACAAACACCCACCACAGTGGTTTATCCATTAAAAATGGGCAGACTCCACACAGTTCTTAACCTAACACTGTGTTAAAAACTAATAATGTAAAAAAAATAGGGCTAATAAAGGGTTATTAATATTCAGATAAATAGTGGTTTCAGCTGCTGATTGAAATTGTTGATTAAGGAACAGATGCAGCCAAAAGCTACCGACCTGCCAAAATCAGAACTATGCATATAATTCTTTTTCCCTTCTTGCATAGATTTTTCAGTACTTCATTTTTCAACACCTAGCAAAACCATTCTCAGGAGAAAAATTAAATTTAAGGTTACAATTTTGCATGTGAACAAAGCTACATTGATTGCATTTAGTCATCTTTGGGTATTCCTTCTCTTCAGGTAGAAACTGTTTGTTTTCATGTGGACTTGACACAGTTGCTGTAAGGAGTTCTGCAGATCTTAATTTCTCTGTTACCTTATACATGTTGATATTATCACTTAATTTCAATTATCACTGCAAAGATATTACCTATAAAATCTACTTTTCACAATAATAACTGACAAGAAAACGTAGACAAATGCAGTAATGTTAGTAGTGTAGAAATTGCATTAATTATGATTATTTCATCAGTAAAGAGTATCCCTAACTGTAATTACATATGAAAAAATTATGATAATTATACATATAAAACCCCCCTGCAGTCTAAGATTTTTCTAGTTCATTCCAGTTCAATACATCACTGCTACTGCTTTGAACATAATTCATCCAGATAAGAGATATATGGTCAGTTGAAATATCCTAAACCCAAAGATTGTCCCCTTTGTAGCTCCATGTACTTAAAGTTTTAAGGATATATCTACCATAAAAAGAGATTATATTTCTGTCTTGTGAAAAACTGGGAAACCATATCAAACAATGTTTCCAAATATTTAAGACTATTTAGGCACTGAAACATGAAGAAATTCCAGACTTCAGAGCACCTGGTCAATCCTCATTCTTCTCCCTACTGCAAAGGCTGCAGGCATTCTGATTTGAGGTCTCTGGTCAAGTATTTATTTCCTCATGATCTCTATCATCATCCATGATCATAAAATGGCAAAAAAAAAGCTATTTACTTTGCAGAGAAATTATAAATAATCTCCTGTCTCCAAATATTTGTAAGTTATTAATTTTTAACTTAATTTTAGTTTCCAGAGAAAGACAGAAAATTCATAACATATTCTCAGCTGGCATGAATTCAGATTAAGTCCACTAAAATCAGTGAATTTTCTGTGAATTTTCATCACAGTTTTCAAGGAAGATCTTCATAGAAATCAGGGGAGATACACCACTTTATATCAGCTGAAGATTTAGTCTGCTCTCTATCTGTGCAACAGAACTGTTTAAAAATTGCATTTATCTGTGTAATATATAGAGAGACAATTAATATTAGACACTCAATGGCACATTCCAGTTATTGCTGGGATAACAAAATCCACAGTGGGGAATTCTCTCTTAATAAATAGCTTGTTGTTGAATACAAGCCAGTTAGCAGATTGACTACAAAGATGCCATCAATTTGAATCTAGAGGATGCTTTTACAAGTTACAAATGTCTTCTGACTTATTTCTGACTCATTAAAGCTTTTATGAATCTTGCCAGATGTTTAAAGCCTCAGAGAAAATCAAATGTACGTGGAAAAATGACAAAATAAAAATAGGTAGAAGGAAATACTGAGAATTATGTTGAGTTGAAGCTGGCTAATGTTGTCCAATATTCAAGAAGGGCAAGAATGAGGACCCCTGCCAGTCTCACTGAGTGCCCAGTAAAATCATGGAAAAGATTATTATGGGAGATATTGAAAAAGACGTGGTGGACAACAGTCATATGTCCAATGAAATTGATTAATCATTGTCCCTTCAAAATTGATTTAAACATATTTTATCCCAGATTTTTAGTAAGATTCTTTTGAAATGTATATTATTTCTATGTTCATAATATATTTCTACAGCAGCACTGCAGTAGCAGTCATGGATGCAATGCAGTAGTCAACTCTTTATGTTTAATCCTGCTGCTGCCACAGAGCACAGAACACTCTTACCAAGCTTGAAACGCAAAATGAGTTGGCAGTTCAGAGCTTGTGTTAGGAATAGTGGTCTCCTGATTTTTGTAGACAGACTGTATTTTCAAATCAATTAATCTCAGCAGTGTTGCCACAGCAGCGGGGCACCCGCCAGGCTCGGAGGAGCGCGGGTGGCAGCGCAGCCTGCGGTAGCACGCGGAAGGTGTTTGACGCCAAAGAGATGGGCTCATGCTAAGGCTGTGGCAATGAATCTCCCTTCCCACAGCTCAAGAGCAGGGAGCCAAAATACTCTGGCTCCAGACTCCAGTAGAATTCAACATTTCCTCTTAAATGGTCCATAAAGAGCCAGGAAAACTCTCACCAGCACAAGCCAAAAAAGAATTGGATGAATTAAAGGATAAAGAAAAAGAGTTTCTGCAGTGCTACAGTGGATATTAATACTTCCATGCTAGGCACAGTTTTGAATTTACTACAGTAGCTTGATTACTTTCCATCTCAGCTAAATCCAGTCAGAATTGTAATAAAACCTTTTAGTCAAAGAAAAGAGATTTAATACGTCTGTTGCAGCTACAAAAACCTATGTTGGAGCAGCTCCTTCCAGTGAGGAGGAATGGGATTAGACACTAGCAGAAAACAGGTCCCTAAAGACCATCTGTAAGACCACAACTCCAAAGTGATGAATGCTGCATTCCAATAAGATATTTTACACTAAACAATTAAAGTATAGTAATACAAGGTGACGGAAATGCAATAATTACATTAAATTTCTTAGTAGCATCAGCGTGGGCTGTACTAAACATACATGTCAAATATAAATAAACTTTCAATGTGCTTTTCACATAGAAAGTTTTGTGTTTGATTTTTGTGTGCTTCTCCCTGCATAGAGCCCCCTCTATTCTGAGAGAATTTTATTTACTAAGAATGATGTTTTAACTAAATCACTCAATACTGTGGACAGCATGGGGTAGAAAACAGGGAATTAAACTGAAATAAGCGCCTACTTCAATCATCTTTATCAACCATTTTTATAGAAACAGAAGGCAACAGCTCATATAATTTGCTTCATATGTACAGCACTCTCAACAAAAAGAATTAAATTTATTAGAACATAGTACTGGATAATTATTTCAACTATTGGAAAATCTTGGCATAGTAAGTTGTAACTGGAACTATTAAAAGCAAAACTTTTGATTGTTGATAAAAAAATATGAAAAAAGGTCATGTGGCAAAAATAGTTACACAGACAGACTGGGAGAGACATAATTACAGTCCCACCATTGTCTGTGTGTGAATATTTCATGGCATTAATTACTTAACATATGTAAATGTGTTTTCATTACTACTTTGGTTGAGAGCATTAAAACCAAACCCACTACAGAGCACTTATGTGCTGTTTTTTGCATGAAATCTTATTTAAGGCAGTTTTTAGAAGATTTGCTTATTTATTTATTTTGAGGCTTAAAGAGTTGACTAGAGGCCTTGCAAAGTTTTTCAACTTTAAAACTGCATTATCAAATACTCTTTTGCCTTTAGATTCAGCCACCTCATCAGACAGTGTTTGTCAAATTGTATGTGTAAATTCCTTTTCTGGTTTCTTCTCTCCACACATTCCCTCACTCCAACACTCCTGGGTGAGATTTTAAGCTGTGATGCTTAAATGGAACAGAGTTTCCAGGTCTGGAAGTGCAAAGACTACAATGGCTTTGTGCCTTTAGTGTCCCTTTGTGTTCCAGGGATATTTCCAGAGTAAATAGTAACTCCAGCTTCAATTTAAGCAGCGCTGAGGGCTCATTTGCACTGTAGCAGTCTCCTTAGGCTTTCCATATTACAGTCAATCCAGCAGAGCAGGTTTTTTTTTGACAACATATTCACATTACCCAGGTTTCCCTTGATCTGCTCTGTTCTTTTTCTTTTTTCTTGAGGGAATGGAAAGGGTCTCATCCTTCAGCTTCTGACTCTCTTTCCTAGACCAAAATTATAATTAAAATTACAGCGTCAAAGTACTTTGCCTCACATAGGAGGATCATTTGACATGATATTGATAAAAAGCAGCAGTAAGGAAGTGCCTCATTCTTTTAGAGGTGGAATGGATTTTGAGGGTCTACTTAGATTTCCTTCAGGTTAATTTTGACTTTGGGGCTTTCCAGAGTCAGAAAAAATAGAAATTATTAGAATGATTCCAAGATTAATTCTGTGCTTTAGTCATTTTTATCAACCAGTGCCAGCTTTTTTTTTCCTTCACTTAACTTTTATTACACAGTTTTGTATCAGACGACTGGAACCATTGACATTTCAACCCCCAACACCCCTACTTCTTTAACCCTTGCCCTCTTTTGCCCTGGCACATGAGGTTGTGTCTGTGTAGAGATACACTGAACAGAGTCCTGTGAGTCATTCATTTGGGATAGAAAACAACAGGGCATCCCCCGTTGCCGGGAGTAAATTCAACTTCTGATGACATCAAAGGAATTTCAAAAACAAAGTCTGGGGAAATCTCTGCAGCCTAATAGCCACTTACATGCCTAATAGTGGCCTAATAGCCACTAAATATCTTCCTTTGCTGATCACTTGTGCAGGCATTTTAACAAGTGATGTGCTCTTGGCAGATTTTGAGGATGCATGTTTAAACAAGTTGGTAAAGCAGAAATTTGCTGAGGGACAGGCTTCTCTTCAGAAGTCCAAGGAATCATTCTTTTTTTAACAGGGATGAATGAGCAGGAAACTTTTTAGGCTCAAGCAGATGTCAAAGCTGTCTCACAATTTCCCGTCAAAATTCCAAAACTACAGATGGTACTGGAGGAGTTTAAATAGCATTCAGTTGCATAAAATATCAGGAAAAAAAAGTCTCTGAACTGTTTTGTAGAATAAAATGTAGGGGTTTTTTTCTAAAGTTCTATGTGGTTTTATTGTTTAACTTTACAACTGCATGACATTTTTGTATGCACCTATACACTGCAGTACTACTTTATTTTTTTTCAAATATATTTGCCTGGATACTGAAGGAGAACATTTTGTGTTTTACCTTTAATTTTTAATATGACCTTTATTTCAATTTTATTTTGCATTCTATATATTTTGATAATCCATATTAGGCAAAAGAGGATGCTGAATATCCATATAATTAGAAATTTATTTCATTAAAAAGTAATTTATCTTAAAATAGCCTTCATTTAGAGGCTGATACTTTTTATTTCTCTTATGGGAACACTTTCAAGTTGGAGTCCTTTCAATCTTGATACTTACAAAAAAGTGGATTCTCTGTCACAGAAACTAAATTTAAATAGAAATAAAAGGCAAATCTATTAACCATCTTTTTGCATATGAGAAATTGAGACTGAGAAGTGAAAAGATACTTGTCTAACATCACAGAAGAACTAAGGGTAACTTGACCTTTTATGAAAACCGGGTGCATAAATGGTGAAAGGAACACTAAAACCAGACAGAAAAGTGACCTTTTTTTTTCATTTTATAAAAGCTAATTCAGGTTTTCCACTCTTCATAGAATCACACAGTAGTCTGGATTGGACGGGACTGTTGAAGTTCATCCAGCCCAACCCCCCGTGCAATAAGCAGGGCCACCTTCCACTGGACCAGGCTGCTCAGATCCCAGGCCAGCCTGACCTTGAATGTTGCCAGGAATGGGGCATTTACCACATCTCTGGACAACCAGTTCCAGTGTTTCATCACCTCATTATTCAAAAAAAAAATAAAAAAGAAAAAAAGAAAAAAAAAGAAAAAAATAGAAAAATCTTTCTTTATCTTGCCTGAATCAACACTTCTTTAGTTTAAAATCACCACTCCTTGTCCTATCACAACAAGCCCTGCTAAAAGGCTGTTCCCATCTTTCTTGTAATAGCATCTCTCTGGAACCTTCTGCTCTCCAGGCTGAAAATTACAAATTCTCTCAGCCTTTCCTCATAAGAGAGGTGCTCTAGCCCTCTGATCCACTTTTTGGCCTCCTCTGGACTTGTTCCAAGGTTAACATCCTTTCTGAGCTGAGGACCCCAGAACTGGACACAGAACTCCGGGGGTGTCACCAGAGTTGAGTAGAGCAGCAGAGTCACCTCCCTTTGACCTCTTATGCTTCTTGTGATCCAGCCCCTGATAGAGCTGGCTCCCTCCCATTCTGTTTAAAAAAGCAGATATGAAATGGCAGAGATAATTGAGTTACCATGAAGTTCTGTAAGCACTGTGGTCTAAAGTAGCCTGTGAAAATCTTTGGGATTGGAACATTTTATTTCATCCTTTATTCTCCTGCAGTAGCCACACCAAGCAAAAGATTTTTGTGATTTTTTTTTTTTTTTAATATTCCTCTTTAACTTCAGTTGATTCTGGTGGCAGAAATCTTTTCCTTGACAGAAAAGATTCTGGTTTATAAAAAGTGTTTCATCAGAAAGTTATACAGAGCAAAATGTCTAAGAAGTCCATTATTTTGAAACAAAGACGCTAATACATAGCCCAGTAAGCACTTTTATATTAACAACATCTTGTGAAAAATGAGATAGTCCTAAGGAAGAGATCCAGAAATCTAGTTTTGGAAATGAGCATATATACTTCGTCTCATCTGAAGATTGCTTTTGTTTCCAAATTAGAATTCCTCGATTTATTGCAAAACAATCTGGAACAAGTCTCTAAATACTATGACAAAGTAATTTTTAACAAAACGTTACTTTATTATTCATCCATTGCCTTATATGAGACTTCTGTCTGTCTCTGAAAGCTGTTCTAAGAACAAGCAGCTTCTAAGCAAATCCTTCCGTTGACTTCTAATTTCCTAGTAGTGTTCCCTTTAAAGCACTCCTCATATCAGAATCTAAGGCACTGATTCTCCGCTTAGTTACTCTAATGCAAAACATACTTACAAAAGATTGTATAATTCCCATTTGTAAATAATGTTGGTTTATTTTGTCCTGGGAAGATGATGTATCTGGAAGGTTAGATTCTTGGTAATTTCTTTCCTTATCCAATAAATACTTTAAAAAAAGGTTTTAAAGTCTAAAAACGAGTTAATTTTTCACTTACGGTAAATATTTATATTATATTCAAGTCTAATAGATATAAATTTTGTAGCCAATGGCTATCAGAGAAAAAAAGTGAGGTTTTTCATTTGGTTTTACTAGGGTCCTAGGACTTGAAGCTTGCAGAAGGCCCTGTGGCAAATATTGCCTAGTTTTGCTTTAGGGATTTTCAACCACAGGTATTATTTAACATTTACACCCAATATTAATTCATCTGAGATAAAAATATCATCATAGAAGCTTCCTGTGGGGTTCCTGTTCCCATGAAGAGCTGATATTCGGTGTCTGATGTGGATTCAGAGGGTTTAGAACCATCCTTCCCAAATGGAGGTTCCCATGCTGAGCTCTGTTACTCACAAAGGAAATACTATTTCCCACAAGACTGAGAGCCCAACTTCTTCATCCACCTACTGAAACCAGATTTTTGCAGACAATAACCTTTTAGATATCATGCTTAACTAATTTCCTGCCAGTTTGGGTTTAATTGTCTTAACAATGATTTCCTGTGATGCAGTGCTATTGTAACAGCTAGATCCAAAGGATGATGACAAACATGTTTTCTGATTTTTCAGTGGGAGTGCTACTGAAAAAATAACCGGAACATGTATTTTAGCAGGTGTGTTAGTCTTGGCTATTCTTCTAATCTGTATTTCCTGATGACTTTTGCTGTTCCCACATCTCATCCCATCTCCCACCCTGGATGTGCAGTGTAAGAAAGGGCAAGCCTTTCAGGGAGGAGTATGCCTGCTCTGACCTTTAGAAGGTTTAGTAAATGAAAAGGGACATGTGAAATTGAATGAGGGATTTATAGTGTTTCTGGCATTGCAGGTTAAACAAATATGAACAAACTCAAAACAGAGCTGCACAGTTTAACACTTCAGCCCTGCAGAGCGACTCAAGGGAGGCTGCTGGAGGGATATTTGCTTATTCTGGTTTGAACACGAATTGAGTGAAATGATACCAGAGATTGAAAGGCTGTCTGCGTGTGCTTGTAATGAGCCTCCCTTTGCAAGTCCAGGTCAGGCTCCACGCCCTGACACTGACATTCAGCCTGTCACATGTAACCATTCCACATCCTTAGCTGACAGTGCTGCCTTCAGCAAAACAAAGGTACAGGAAAAAGAATAGGGACCACTCCAAGTCTTTGCTTTTGCTGAAACAAGCAAAAAACCCTAAGTATCTCTGTAGTTAGCCATCTCAAAGAAGCCATATTTAATGACACATTTGAACACAATTTTTTTTTATGTCTGGGTCAAAATAAGTGTATTATTGTGTTTGTGCTCAGTATAGGAAATTTTCAAAATTAGGGTAAAAATAGGAAATTTTTTGAAAGCTATCAACTCAAAATCTATTTTTTGAAATAGATATCCCTCAAAACAATCTTCTGTCAGAGCACTTTCAACACACTTTGCAACTTTAATCCAAATTAGGACTTCAGCATTTTTCAGATTTGATTGCAATTTCAAATTATGGTTATGAATTTGTTTAAGGTCTTTGGAACTCAATGCAAACTCTACTGAAAATGTGTGTGTTCTTACATTACATCTCAGGATCTAATAATTTAGAAGCTCTTAGTGAACTTTTTAGCACCAGAGAGTTTCTGTAAACAGAAAATAATATTCAGAATGGAATTTACAATAGCAGAGAGCAAAAGTTTAGGGAATGAGTAATCCTTTCACTTGTGAACTTTGTAGACAGTAGAATATAACTTCTCAAAAGGAAAAATGATAACATCACATGGAAGAATGTTTTATCATTGAATATTATAATAGATCTTTACTGTGTTTAAGAGGAGGCTTTATTGTTGTCCCAGCAAGATAAACCAAATGAAATTCCCTAGTGTAATAGAGAACTGTAATCTCATCTGCTCTTACAGATGTGAACTCTCAGGAATAGAGGAAAAAACAAACAAACTTTGGCTAAATAAACTAGTGCATACAATGTACAAGTGCAAACAGACCATTCCCTAATGATGAAAAAGTTCAGGGCATGAAACTCTTGCTTTTATTACTCAAGATCCCAGAAGGACTGAAGTGTTTGCATATAATTCTGCTGATGCTATCAATCTATTCACATGTGCTCATCCTGTTGTGGCAATGACAAACTTATCTTAAGGTTAAAAGCAGAGTTTCTGACAGAAGAGCCACGTTATTTGAGCTTTCCTTTGTTCTGTGTCATCCCCTTGGCAAACTGTAATTTTATCTGTCATGGTAGGAAGCACCATTAGGTTTCAATAAAATTTCCAGTTCAGTCATTCAAGCACATCGAATATTCACATTTGGGAGCCCTGGCTTTAAGGTATGAGTTGAACAGACCTGTGGGAGGGTTGCTGTGTCAGTACATACATGACCCAAGAGTGCATCTGAGAGATGTTGCCTCTGACAGACACATTCAAGCAGCATTTCTACTGCACCTTCCTACAGATTGTGTTAGAATGACAACTTAGGGGTGATGCATTGTTCTATATTTTTTTTCCCAGCTGGGAAAGAACACAGAATATTCCAGATATTCATGCAGCCCTCTTATTTCTCCTAAATAGAAGGTAAACATATAAATTTATATTTTCTGGAAAGCACTGGGTCTTGTTCTGGAAATCTGTCAAAGGAGAGCAAGTTTTCAATGTTCTCAGAAATATTTTATTTAGACTGAAGTTTTTCAGATTTTCAAACAGATTTGGTTTGATTTATACACTGGCAGATTTTTGCTTAATTGTCCACTACCCAACAACTGGAGTTCTGTTATTTACCATAGGGCTAAACTGGGGAATTTTTTTAATAAAGAAGTTGATGTGGTTAAGTTAGTGGTGTATTTTTCATTGACTCTCTGTGCACTCTTGGGTTTTTGACATGATACTGTACTATATGCCACAAAGGAGTTAATTATTTTCATTGGTTCCCATTTATTAAAAGTCAATTTTTTGAGGTCTGCTCTCTTTTCATGTCAGGCAAGCTTCTGTATTTTTTTTCTCTGCTTTCAAGAGGACATGGGTTATAGATATTGAGCTACCTGAAAGTAATAAAATAAATATTTCTGGCCTTTCTGAAGAAATTTAGACAGGGCTGTTAAATTTCTTTTGAAGATTCTGTTAAAATGCTTGAAATTCTTGTTGGAACACTCAGCAAATAAAGAATATCACAAAGGATGATTAGCAAATCAGCTAACTGAGATTTATGTTCTACTAAATACTTTGACGGTAACATCTGAGCATTTTGTTGACAGTCTCCTGCTTTCATTTCCAAAACCTTTGGCCAGCCTTTAAAACTAAATCCAATGAAAAATTGCACAGCTAGGTATAATCTTTTGGACAGAGCCTATTTGATGAGCCAGTTCAATAATGGATTATTGGATAAGTCTATAATTAAATGCTGGCCTTCAAGAAAATGTCTTTCTTGTTTTTATGCTTCAAGCTCTCTGAAACATAATCCAGCAATGAGTAACACATAAATCTCATAATATACCTGTAATCCCATTGAGGTAATTTTATCTGCTGCTGTATTAAAGACAGAATGCCCTCTTCTTATAGGCCGTAATATAAAGGTGTATAATAAGTTTTAAATGGCAATCAAGTCCTTTCTCCCAGTTGGTCATGGTTTATCCTCGAGATCTAGGAAATCTTTTTATCTAAACTCTTCAGTGTAACATTTTTGCTGATTTATCAGAATTCAGCTATTGCAGCATTATTTTCTTCATTGTACTTTAGGAATCCATTGTTCTCTGAGTCATGTGGGAATGTGCAACGCATCGGCCGTGGATACTGATGGAAGGAAAGCAGCAGGCAGGGATCAGCCCAATTTTATAATTTGGCTTTTGACTCAAAATCTGAAAAATATTCCCAGTCCTATTAAGAACTTCCTATGTACTCTTGAGCATCACCTAATGCAAGGTTTATCACATTAGGTCTTTTCAGACAAAATGCTGTGTAAGATACTTAATTAGATTCTTTACATAGCCTGGAAAGCAGTATGTCCAGGATACAGTCCATCTCACCTAATCTAGATCCTTCATTCAGTCTCCCAGTTAATAGATTTTTTGAGAGTCTTAGATTACCTGAGCAAAATTAAAACTCATCAGTGGTAAAAATAATTTTGAAATTTCACAGCTTGTCAGCAGATGTTCCCAAAAGGAATTTATTGATTTTTTTTTTTTTTTGGTAAATCCTACCATTACTTCTACAACATATATCTGCATTCATATTTGGAGTTGGACACAACAATCCTTGTGAGTCCCTTCCAACTCAGGATATTATTCTATGATTCTATGATTCAGATCACAGCAGAATTTGTGGGGAGTACATGCAGGACACCATCTCTAGATGGGATTTTGGAGATAGGTTCCCCTGGTCACACCAACTGTTGCTCAGCATGTTGAAATGGGAACAACTTCATTTTTTTCTTCTTTCTGCCTTCATTCTACTTTTCAGTCTTATCACTGGCTGAGAAAGGGTAGTCCCAAAGGAAAAATAGTGGGATGGGAGGAGGAAAGGGTGCTTAAACATTAATTCACAAGGAAAGGCTAGTGATGGTGAAAAGTGTGGCCTTCTGCTTTGCAGTTCAGCTCCTTTCAGCTTCTTTCAGCCACTCCAAATTCAGCAGGAGTGGGGATGCACAGCAGAGAAAATCAGTGAGGAATATGACTGTGGCTGAAATAACACACTGAAGTTCCATCTAGATTTTAAACTTGTTTGTACATTTCATTTCAATTAGTTTCAGTAAAATTGTATATTGAATTAAACACATTGACTCACATTTTGTCTTCTTTATTTTCAAAATTGTTACTTTAATGTATTTTCATTGACAAAAGAGTCCCTTTACCTTACTAGGTGAACTGCTAGAATTTCAGCCTAAGTTTTCTGTTCTGGAAAAACAAACAGATGGTGACTGGGAAAAAAAGTTCTTAAATTACCATGAAATAAAACAATATGACTGAAATCACAAAAACATTTCATTTTAACTGTGATATTTTTCTTACATTGTTCAAACTTTTATCTTATTATATCTGTAAATTTTAGATACATTTCTTGTGATACCAATGTTTAACAATATAAAGTATGGAGTTAAGCATATTCACTTTCTCTATCAAACCTTTGTTTTTGGCAGTGGCACATTCTTGGACAGAATTATTTTCTTGGTTAAAAAATACCTTCATGCATTTTTAAACAGTTTTAATTAGTTTCTCTAAAATAGGAAAACAATCCTACGAGCAAGGATGGACTCTTTGGAGATTGCTATTCAATTTAAAAATGGTATCAACGGTTCTCCCACAGCTTTTGAGAAAATTATTTATTTGCCCCATATTTGAGTTCCTCTTCTTTAAAATAGGATTTATGCAAAATACATACTCAAGTATAGTATTCAGAGGCTCAAGGTAAATAGTTGAACACCTTTTTACTTGGAAATTTTCAAATTTATATGGTCTGATGAACTGTTCATAGATAGCTATATAGACAAAGAAATAAACAATTTAAATTAATAGCATGAAGATGTAGCTTTTCACCTTCAGTCGCTACTCCAGTTCAGTCATTAGTGACTGAAAATTGTTCCCATGTGTACACTGAGCAGTACAGTGTTTTGGTGGTCTTATTCTATTTCTTAATGGACAGATGTCTGTATCATTAAAAATACCTTTCACAATTAGCACTAATTGGCATCAATATTGGAAAATTGCCTTGGCTGTGAGACCAACTTTCCTCTAAATGGTTAAGGTGAATTCACTAGAGCAGAAATGGAGAGTGAATGTGGATCACCAAAGGAATTTTCCTTCTCTGTTCACCTGCTCAATTAACGGGGGATTTCAGACTGTAGCACAAACAAATTGAATAATTTTAAGTAGTTGATGTGCCTCACAAAAGTAATTATTCAGATTTCAGTGAAATATACCACTCCTTTCCATAGAATTCTTGAATTTGTTCCTTCCCCCAGGAAAGAATCATTTCTTACTGATAGATAAGCAATGCAGTTTAGCATATATTTTCCTTGTGAGGAGAAGGGATTCTTTTATTAATATAATAATTTTTATTTTTTGGTATTTTTATAACAGTCTCAATTACTGTGCCATCTTCCATTGTAAATGTAGCCTTTCAAAAGTACAATGCTTTTCATGTCTAAGAGCTGGCTGAGTCTTTTTATTTGTTTGACTTTTTATGGCATGGTGCTCAGAGGAGATTTAAATAATTCTTTGTTTAGTATTAATAAAGGCCATCCTTTAACATTTTGTGTTCTAAAAGGACATTGAACCATTTTCTTCCCTCAATGCATTAATACTCAGAGAAGGAAAACAACTTCAAAGAATGTCAAGGAAATAAATCACGTTTATATAAAAATATTTATAGCACCAAATATATCCACCCAGACCACTGAAGCCTTATTATCAAGACAATTTATTCTGAGAAATATTGGCATTGGAGTGTAGTTTTGGTGAGAAATACTTGAGCAGGATTAAATTGATTAATTTTAACTAACACCATACTTGGTAAATTAAACCAAAAAATTTTCCAGTAAACCTTAATAATTATGGATCTGTCATTAGGCACTTAACATTTCTATGCATTGCAGACAGAGCAAAGTAGTTACTGAGTTAGGTTGGCAAAGTTTTTGTACACACTTTATGCAGATGCAAATGCAGACTGTAGAGTAATTAAATGCCATGACTTACATTCTGCCACTCTGCATGCATTTGTGCACTGGGCAAAGAGACCCTCCACAGTCCCCCAGCAGGGGTGGTACAGATGATAAAGCTCCACAAGGGGTATCAGGTGTATATGATACTCTTAAAAATGGAAGAGCGGTGTTTTAGATCACTATGTGGATTCTTCAAATATGTTAACACTTGATTCATTATTGAAGTTTTCACCTTTCCCTTAAAATAGACTTGTAAACTGTTCTTTACTTTTAAAAACAAGGTGGCAGGTTGCTTTCAATTTCAGTCATTTGTTTTAGTGAGTCAAGACTGCAGAAACAATAGAGCATCTACGGTATCCATCTGCAACACATCAGCTGGGTGCTCCTACAAGGATTTCATTTCAGGTATTGTCTTGGTCATCAAAGCCCTAAATCACTTGGCTCATACTTGCCTGAGACATTCTCTCACTTGTACTTTTTGATAGCAGGAGAGGTAAAGCTTAGATTTTTACACATCATAATTTGTCTGAAGTTGAGTCTTCTTTACATTTCCAATTCATTCCTCATGAGCATGAGGCATGTTTTGATTAATTACAAAGTAAGAACAGAACATAAGTAGGTGATAAACTATGCTTTTGGGTACTCATAGGACTCTGAATGTAAGGAGAAAACTAACCTGGACCTAAATTTGGCACAAGATGCAGGGTTTTCTTCAACATATATTATAAGCTGGTTTGGTTTGTTGAACATAATGAACATTTGATTTGTGCTTTAGTGGCATAAAATGATGAATCAGGTTTATGATACCAACATTCAAAAAGAAGATATTTGTAAATAGTAATTTAAGGAGAAATTCAGAAAATTTAAATTCAAAGAATCATTGTCCACAATGATTTACTCAGGGAATATGGGGTCCTATATTTCTCAAAACAAACATATTTGAGTGCATTGAAAGGCAACATAAAGGGACAAAATAGATAACTTATGTGTGCAAGAATGAGATATTACATATCCCCACTTTAAATCCAAGAAACACATGACAAGTAGCACTAGTATAAAAGAATTTAAGGTTTGAAAGATAAGATATAAAAGAAGGTTAAGAAAAAAACTGAAGACATAAAGACATTAAATTATCCTGACAGATCAGAAGTATCACAGAGGCAGCTAGTGGATCTTCTGGTCCTTCAGAGTACAGAGAACCAGTCAAAAGCACAAGTTTGTGAGGAATATGAATGGTCTCTTTGCATCTGTCTTCACCACAGTAGGTGCTGGAAAGATGTCTACATCACAGCTACTCTTTCCAGTTAATTTGATGCAGAGACATCAAAAAGAGGGGGAGAAAAGCAAGGATTGAACTTGTTAAGATTTAATTAGGGCTACAATGCAAAATGAAGCACTAAAATAATCTACTATTTGCTTTAGTGGAAAAAGTAAATTATGTGTTTATTGCTCATTAGTACCAAGAGTCAGGGCAACACAGTGAAAATAAAGCAGATTCCTCTCTGTGATTGCAGAAGCACCTCCAAGGTGTGTCCTCCAAAAAGCATTCTGCACGGAAATGAATAGTTATGAAAACTTAGTGTAGGATATTAATTGTTCTAGGTTCCCTTTATAGTCAGAGTGGAGAGAGAGGCAAAATACACTTCCAATTGGTAATTTCCTGAACTGTCTCCTGGAAATGTTTTATGTGGTAATTCCTAGTTTCTTCTTCAGAATCACAGTCAACATTTTCTTTCATTTTGAGGGTGTTTTTGTTCCCAAGAAATTGTTGCAACCAGACAAGTCAGAGAGAAAATAGACATGAAACAATTGTGGCCTCTGACCAAAACATACCCTAAATATTATGGAACACCATCAATATGATTTTTTTAGGCATCCAGAAGTGTTTTTTTCATGCAATGTTGTAGACAGTGGCTAAGTTTTATCTCTACAAAGTAGGCTGCTAAAGCCTGGTATAAATTAAAGTTTGGTTATAAGATAAGAAGCTAAAAGAAAATGACATTTTCAGTTGACATCATTCCTTTCATTTTCTTTTCCATAAAAAGAATTTCATAATCTATTAATCTATTTGTTTCAGTATTGTTTGGTGACTAATTTTATTAAAGTGTAGAGAAAATGCCATGACGAGTGATGTTTTATTTTGGAAGATGGTATTCAAAACTGGCAAAAGGTGATATAAACGATCCAAATGTTCTAAAATTCTTTATTGCTCAGTCATAGTCCCTGTTGAACTTCTTTTTTCATAATCTCTAGTGAAACTAATGTCAACAAGTTCAGCAGGCTTTCTTTAAATGATGTAAGGAAAGCTGTCCCCATTATACAGATAAAGAGCAAGAGTGTTTTTATTTATGTAAATTGTTTATAATTTAATTAAAACTGGTTAAAAGTATATGCTAATTTTTTACTTTTTGATGGAAATAAATGTTGAGTGTAATTGACCCCTAATCAGATCATAACAACAATATTAGAACATAGTGACAAATGTATAAATTTCTCAACTCTAGAGAAAACTGAGATGAATTTGAGCTGGTTCCTGGGGTTTGGTTGTTATTTTGCTCAATTTTGTTTGCCTGTATGTCTACACCTATGTTGTTTTTTTCAAGATCGTCAAACTTTTCATGCTTTTAATTAGCATTCAGCTGTGTCTCTGATCCATGGTCTAAGCTGCAGCAATAAGTAGGGACCATACATATTGAGGAAGGGTTCTTAGGTGTCTTCAACATTTTTGTGGAATGAGACAAATTTTGGACAGAGCTGGGTCACTTTTCATTACCCATAAGGTTGAAAGAAGACAGGGGTAAGGTCTTAGCATTTCATTTTCTGACTGTTGACCTTCTTCATGTCTTGGCTTTCCCCAAACCAGGCGTATAGAGGATCAGAGCTTTGAACCTGCGCACACCTGCTTGATGCACAAAAGAAAACGTGTTTATTTATTTGAAATAAGTCAAGGGAACAGTTGCATAGCACTGTCTGCATCTGGCCAAAGAGGAATTGCTTTATTGCTGCAGCATGTGTTGGATCTTTATTTTCTAAACATCCTGCTGGGAGACGTGCAATAAAACCCTTTTTGCAATCGTTCCTCTCTCCATGGCGCTAAGGGTTCCCTGTTCCATCCCATTCCAAATAACACATGTGAATGCCTTGCCTTTTGTTTTTAAGTTAGGACAGCTCCACAGGGCACATATTAACACACATTAATGAATGGATTATGAGCTTGTCAGAGCTTCCGGTGCTGAATTTAGAGCCCATTAAAAACTAGGCATTGATTGCACTGGAGACTGTAACTCTCTGTTTAATCCCCGGCAGGTGGGCACTGGTGCAAGCTTCACCATCTTGCATCAGCAGTGAACCTCGAATGTGACCTCTCCAGAGGGAGAAGGGTAATTCATTTGCTGTGTTTACTTTATCTTCAGCTTCTTTTTAGAGGGAGGCTTCTAACTGTGCTGAATTGTTCTAAGCGAGGAGTGGCAGATGTGTGATGTGGCTTACGTTTTTGAAGGATTCTGTAGCAGTCTCTGTATGCTTGACCTTCAGACAGTTTAAAGTCAAGTCCCCATGGCTAAGAAATGAGTGTATATTATGAGCTCTGCTAAATGAACTGTAGCTTTTTTGGTGGACTTTCACTCTCAGGACATACATTAAAATTACACTCCTGCACAGTGACTTTAATTTCTGTTAGGCAAAAGCACTGCTCAGTTACTGCAGTGCTTTTACGAAATAATACCTAATAGAGGGTGAAAACACACCAGAATCAGGACAAACTTGAAATAACCACAATTTTTTTTGGTAGCATACTTTCTTTACTAAATCACAGTGCAGTCCCAGGCATCCCTTTGATATCATGGTGTAATCAGATTTAAAAAACCCAGTAAACAAAAAGCCTCCCAAAAGCAAGAGGGAGGAAGAAACAATTACCTATGCAGTCTAAAGTCTCATTTCATGCCAGACATTTTTCCTAACCACTATCAGTCACTGAATGATACTTTTGTCTTGAGTTTTGTAGGGATAGATCCACATCTGGCCCAGGCAGATGCAAAGGAGGATGGGAAGAGCATGCAGTCCATTGCTCCTTAGATCATTTGAAGGATCAGCTGGAAGATGGTGCACACTTTCTAGAAACTCAGTGCCCAAATTCAGAGGTTTTCACAACTATGTACAAGGAATGAATGCTTTATTGTTATACAGACATTAAATTCGCACTTAATTCAACCAGTTTAAAGGAAAATGAAACTAGAATAATTTTCTCACAAGAGCCAAAATAGATAATACTCTTACAAAAGGGCAAGGGTGGAAATTATACATGTGAGGGACTGAAAGTATGCTCAAATTACTTTAATTGTATACCAAATTCAAATCATGATTTTGTTCTCTCTTCCTCTTACCAAGCTGATTTGCTCCCATTTCGTGACTAAGTAGTTGCCAATGTCTCATTCCTCATACATATCACATGCCTAACCATCAATTTCTGGTGATAATTTCTCCGTTTAACTGACTTTACCAGAGAACACCTCTGCTTGCAGAATGTTAGTTCTCACAGACCCTTCTTTGAGGTATTCTAGGATATATCATTTCTTCTACAAAAGCTCTCAATTTCCTCATTAACCGAGAGAGGCTTCCCAGATTTCTTAGTAAAACTGTAATAATAAAAATTAAATCCATTATTTTGATATTAAACAGTTGAAGATCTCCTTTTGTTAGATCAAGAACTGTTTCACTTGATCTCCTTATCAATACCTTTAGCAAGGAATAAAACTCTTATTTTCACCTTCCTTCTTTGGTGTTTTGTTGTCATATTTTCACATGGAATGTACCTTACAGTGGACTTCATGTCTGTGTCTGTGTATCTTAACCAACAGTTGATGCAGAACCTGAAACAGAATATATTTATGTCACTCATCAGCTGGTACTTGGCAGAGGTGAGACATGGAAGCAATTCACTCTCCCTCCTGTCATACTGTCAGTTATTAGCTTTGGTATGCGTATGAAAAGAACACAAACTGTAACAAGGAGGGATAATGAAATAGGAAATGTCACCCCAAAATATAGATCACCCTACCCTTTTTTTAATCCAACCTTTAATTAAAACAGTTATTAGTTTTAACTTACACTTTCCTCTTTTCTGTAAGCCTGTCCTTCCTATTTTTTCTTTTTTCTTTTGTTTTTCTAATTGAGATTGTAACTTGATTGAGATCCACTTCTGCAAATAACATCAGCATTGATGCTGAAAACAAATGTTGGCACAATACACTTAGACATCCAACAGATGAATATCATGTGGAATTTGTAGCTGGCTCTGGGGAAAACAAGTTTAGAAGGAATCTCTTTGCTCTTTAACTCAGGAAGAAATGAATTTGCTGAGACCTTTGATAGGTCTCTTCATGCCATCAGTACACAGCTACTGTAACATCAGTACAGATTGTCCTGAGTGAGGCAGTGTACCAAGAACACTGGACAGCTGTCCACCAGAGATTTGGATTGTGAGATGCTTAGGGGGTTTTGTGTTTCCTATGCCTCAAGCATTCCTCTGCATCCCAATAGCTGGCCTGAGGTCTGATTTTTGTCTAGTTCAGAGATGTTTTATCAGGACTGAACTGTAGTTTAATCAAAGTTTACCTAAATACTGTGAGGTAAAGAAGGAATCAGTCTATGTTGTGTCTCATTTCGCTTCCTTCCTCTGTCACAGACCTTGCTGATTTCAACACTTTAAATTGCTTAAGAGCATTTCATGCTCGTTTGGTGTCCAGAGTCATGTGTTTTTTTCTGTTCATGAGAACAAGTCTGATGGTAGATTGTATCATTCTTAGCACCTGTCCAAATTTATTAGCCTATATAAAAGATTTGGCAGTTTGGAAACATTCGAAGTGTGCAATTTTAGTTCAGCTGATTAGGTGTGAGATACATGTCACAGTGGACTACCTTTGCAAGGTGACTGTCAACCCCTGCACCTGCAGGAAAGGGGATTTTCTTTGGGTGGAGGTACAGTGCCAAGAGATGAAGCTCCGCTGCTCCATCTCGTGGGAGGAACTAAGCACATCATGATGCACTTGTCAGGCAGGTGCAACATTTCTGTGGCCTGTTTAACTGCTCTGAGCAAAGGGATAAAACCTCCGTCTGCTGTGAAGGCAAAGACTCAGACAAGAGAAATGAGTGACAGAAACCTGGCAGTGGTATCTGAACATGGGTTTTCACTCACATGCAAGCTTTCTCAAGTCCTCTTTAGCATTCCTCAAGAAATGAAATGCTAGATGTTGTAGATGGAGGAATATAACTCGACCAATCACCTCTGCTGGCCTTGGGTAATATGTAGTACCCAGGAGTTGCTACCTTGTAGCTCTTCAAGCATCCAGACTTTCTGAGACCACATAGCCCCATGTCCTTCATCCTCACCCACTCTTTTGGAACCTATTAAAACTGCATTTAATGAAACCAATGGCAGTCAGGTGATTTTTATGTCATTAATGGTGGAAAATTCTACTTTTGTTACACTGTTTTCCACTCACTTGTTTCTAAACCTTTGATCCCTTTGTCCCTTTGATCACAGGATAGATGTCTGTTACTTGGGTTGAGAGGCTTTTGTGTGACTGATTGGCAATGACAGAGCCCTGTCATAGGCACTCTTATGTGATTATTTTATCAGTGAAAATCCAGTAAATTCCATTTCGCTAGCATGGATCTGCACAGTCCCTCAATGACTGCTCTTCACAGAGTCCAGCCAAACATGAGGATGTCAATGGGACAGAATTTTCCATATCATTCTCTTGGTTTAAAAGTACAAAATAGTTTTGGGATTTGGTTATTTTGGTAAGAAAGAAATGCCAGCTAATATGAAATTTAAAGGAATAAATTAAAAATATTTTTAAAAAATTTTAAGCTTATCTTTCTTAGAAAGGCACAGTCTTCATACACACACACTTTTCTTTTGACAAAAATCTGCTTCCTCTGTTGCTTTTTAATGTACATCTTCATTAATGCATGCATAATGCATATATTAATTAATTCATTATTTTAATTCATCAATCAAATTATTGATTTTTAATTCAATAAATTCATCATTAAATGATAGTTTTAAAGGAAAATGGTGCAGTCTTCAGAATTGTCTTCAATGCGATCAGATGAAACTATGTAATATTAAAAGGTATTTCAGTGTGCTTTTTCTATTCGTCCATCCTTCAGAAGACAATCCTGATTCCAGTAAATATACCATGCAAGCAACTCTTTTCCCTTGAGAACTGAGAGTGTAGGGCCCTCAGAATGTATTATTGAGAGGGGAAAGCAGCTGAACAGCCTCTCTTGCCTTAGTCTGGGAGGAATTCCATGAAAGCCAAACATGAATATTTTACTGGGGAAGGGAATGCCAGTTTGGTTTGCTGTAACTTATTTATGAGTTAAATTTCCAAAGCTTTTTAAGACACGTATATGCTTTTTGGGTCACGCTCTGCTTTCATTACATCAATAGAGAGAATAATTGCATTGTCTTCACTGAGATCATGACATATTTACAAAGCCATGAAATAAATAAATATTATTAATAAGTTTGGGTGTAGGTCCTCCACTTTGCTTACTCACACAAGCTGAAAGAACATCACAGCTTCAGGTGTTGGGTGTCTTAAAGGAGCTTATTACATCAGGTCTAAGGTTCCCCTATGTCATCCATAGGGAATAAATGCCTCACAGAGCTTGTACTTGGCCATGATTTGCAACTATCTTTGTCTTGCCTAAAATGATTAGAATTTTGCCTTCGGTCCAACAATCTGCCTACAGTTCCCTGACTTGTAGGGTGGCATAGGGTAAAATAAAATCTCTGACAGCCTCTTACACACAGAAAGAAAATTCTGGAATTTTTTAATTGCAATGCCATTTGCGGTACAGGCAATGGTAAAATTTGAACCTAAGATTGAAGAACACCTGATGAAAAAGAGCTCTAAATCCACCAAGCAGGTATTTTAGATGAGAAAAATTGAAATAGTGTAATCATCTTACTTTTTTTGTAGTCCTTGATTTAGCAGTGAGTTTATAAGGAGGAGGAATTGTCAAATTCTGACATGTTAGTGAATGATTTATTAGGTGTCCAAAAGCAAACCTGTGAGCCACAAGATATAAAGAAAACAGGCCTCAAATGGTCGGTCCAGATTTCCTGCTAAAGTAAAGACTGTTATATTCATTAGGGAATCTAACAAAGAAAAACATTACAAGTATCAAAACCATGTCTGATCTTAAGCTGTAAAAGCAGGACTTTAAGAAATTTCAAGATGGGTGATTTGTTAACATTTGCATTACCTGCATGACATTGTGTAATCTCAGTGTCACACTCTTGAGTGATAACTCTGAAGATCAAACTGGCCCCTTTGCCTCATGCTGGCTTTCCCACCCATTGCTAATTATGATGTTTGCCTTTGTGGGACTTTTATGTGCTTGGCATTCAAATGCTTTTTCCACTTGTGACCTCAGCTGGTGTGATCCTACTTCAGCAAGAAGGCATGAAGCAGTGCTGGTTTTTGTTTCCATGTTTCTCTTTCTATGTTTTCACCTGCCTGTTAGAGGTTGACAGAATTTTGTCAGAAACACCAGAATTCCCACTAGGTCAGTAGATAAATACTCTGCTCAGGAATATCCCTTTCCTACCCTGGGTTGTGAGATTATTAGCTAATGTCTGCAAAGTGCTCCAAAACCCTTGGATGAAAAGCAGCATGAATGTGAAAAGTTGTGTTAAATGTATATTGAGAGTTTTAAATGTACATGTGTGTGTGTATATGTGTGCATCTGTGTGCATGCTTCGGCCTATTTGCATCCCCATATACATTTAAGGACTTCTGTATTTAGGAATCTGTAGCTGCTGCACATCAGCACCATCCAGGGGACTTCTTGCCACCTCTCCAGAACTACATAGGAGATTCCCCTTTTCCATACTCAGGACTGTGATGTGCATTTTTCCCAAGAAAAGCTACCCAGAACCTTTACAGGGAAAAGAGTGTTTTTCACCACTGCTACAAAAACTGAAAAGAAAAATTAGGTTTTATAATAAACTGAAATATTCACTGAAGAAAATGTAGTCATACTCCTACAGTTAGGTACTCTAGCTTGGAAAGCTCCAGTGAAAACTCCTTCCTCTTAATTGCTTTCACTGCTTTCAGGCCACACCTCTCATTTGCCTGAGAGTGAGCTGTGTATCTGCATAGTAGAGAAATGTCCATGTACCCTTGGGGTACAGATGCAGCCATGTACCCACATCCTTCTGAACATACAGTCAGCTATTCTCCTTTTCTTTGTTTTCTACTAGACCTCAAGTGGTTTGACTTTTCCCTGAGTGTTTCCTACATTTCACTATCTGTGACTGCACCAGTCTTACTTGTAGGGTCTTTGAAATAGATTGATCTGGTCTTCTGACAATTCTGATTTAAAAAATAATGTTGGAATTTTGTATAATGGTGTGTTTATAAAATGGAAGTATTTTACATTAATACCCAACAAAGACTACCATGGTTTGTTTCACTGTTATACAGTTTTCTTAAACTTTTCTTTATTAAAAAAAAAAAAAAAATCTAATTCATTTGCAGCCATTAAAGATTCTGGAGCACATTTCATATCCTTACGATGTTTTTTGTCCTCCTCTCAGCATCAGTTCTATTCAGTAACAGATGTTGTTATGTCTCTTTTGTATCAACTTTGGAAAGTACTTTGCCTCCTTTGGGATGAAAAGTGCTTTATAAATGTAAGCTTATTGTTATTTCTTTATGAGAATCTTTGACAGTTCACTGCTGTTGCCCATGGAATTTTGCCCTGGTAATAAAGCTGTTAATAATACACTATCAGTCAACCTTAGGAAAGTAATGCAGTATTTATTGGGTTAGCATCAATGTTTATCATTCTTGATTCAGTGATATAAATTACTTGTGTAGCATTTCAGATGGACAAACAGGGTTGCTGGTGAAAAGAGGACCTGAATCTGCAGAAGGCTTAGTACAATCTCTGAATAGAAATAGAGGATTTACTTCATTAGATGTGATACTCATGTAGGTTGGAGCTCATGGCATATATATAATTTGCATACAAACTTTTAAGCTTGTGCAAACAGGACAGTATTCCTTCAGTAGATAATGCTGGGATGAAGTGGGGAAAAAATCGCCTCTGAACATTTGTTGATAATTGCTTGTTAATTTGGAAGCTCACAACCCTTAACTCAAAATTTCCGTACTTTGGTGCTTTGACAGATCCTTAGGGAGCTGGAGAACAGACTATCAGAACAGTGTATAATAGACCTTTATTTTTAGCAGGGTAGTCTTCAAAACTGTGCTGAAATTTTTACTTCTTTTGGCTGATCAAATTTTTACTCCTGTTTTGGTGACCAAATAATGCACATGTCTGTGTACCCAGACTGCAGCACAGTATCACAGAAAAGGAAAGCAGCATGTAACAGAAACAATTGTCAAACTGCACTTTTCTGCCTGCTCAAAATGAGCAAAATATTTTAAATGCTTTTAATGATTCTGTTTATGCTTTTTACCTTTCTTCTGCTAACACACCAGATGTAACAGAGATGGGATATCAATGTCCTAGATGCTTTAAAAACCCACAGATCAAAAACAGCTATATAAAAAGATAAAAAGAATACATAGGTTGAAACAAAAAAAAACCAGAAGACATAATGAAAGTTCAAGAATGACATGTTTTAATTAGCATGGAAGTCAGAGTTTTAGGAGAGAATTGGAAAAGGGAAAATTACATACTCTTGTCTATCTTTATAAGTAACATAAGAAGCAACATGGGAGGAAGTAAGAAAATGCCTGTCAGAAAATGTAACACATAGATAGGAGAATAAAGTACCACAAGCCAAAGTTCGTTGCCAAATTCCTGATACTGAATGAGATCATCTTCTGTCCTTGTTTCAATTATTTATCCATAAATCATACTCATAAACTCTTGTGGTTTTCCTTCCAAATAGACAATAATGCAGAAATATTTACCTTTGTATTGATGTACAAGTCTTCTTTTCATTCTATACCATTTCTTTCTTCCACCGGGAAAGCTTTTTCCTACATTAACTATGGTATAGGTCAGTTGATCTGAGCCTTTTATTCTTGCTCTTTTAGGTTATCTACACCTCAGGCATTCAAGAAAGAAAAATAAACACATATTTGCAATTCAAATGTAAAGAGAAAATGGGACTATAAAGTGAAAAAGGTTGTAAACTGCTGATATGAAGAAATCACAGTCTTCTTTTGTATAAGAGTAATTAAGAATAGGTTCCAACTGTGATCTCTGCAGGCTTCAGACTTCCATTGAAATAAAGCTCAGTCTACCATGGCCAGCTAAGGGAATATCACTGTACTGAAGTTACAGAAAAGCAGAATAACAGACCAAAGTAACATCAAGAATCCTGTTCTCCCATTTTTTGTTTTCACCTCATTCCACATAATCTCTTTTGCTATGGGTTCACTATTATTTCATTCAATTCCTTCAGAACCATCTAATCAACAAAAAGTCCTGTTCTGCCTGCATGTGAATCCTCATCATTATTTAGTCATTACTAGATGTCAGCATAGAAGACTAAACACAAACTGCACTTGAGAATGTATGAGAAATTCTAAAACATATATTTGTCCTGTGGTCTCCATCATATAAAATTTGCCAATACCTTTGTCACATACCAATGAAAAATGCGGCTCTTTTTATTTTGTTTTGGAAGCCAAGATGGGTCCCTTTGGAAATAGCTTTCTGACAGACTTATTCTTTACATCATTTTGAATGAAGTCCACCGTAACTGATGTCACTCCCTATAATTTATCCCTTTGAAATTCTCTTTACCTTCATAAACCAATTGATCTAAAATATCATAAGACTGATGTAATGGAGAAATGTTTAAACAAAAGTGTGTACAACCTGTGATTTCATTTCTGTAAACCAAGTCTGTTTCCAGCAGTATAGGTTTACAATTAAAGCTGTTTAAGATTTCTTGAGAAGAGTTTTTCTGGAAAGATTGCCTTTATAGTTAAAAGATTTCTTGCTAAGTCATTTTAGACTTGAGTAGTGGCTTGTCACTTGCCATCTAGCATTGTTTAAGAAAAGCTCAGATAAAGAATTATGGCAGGGAATCATGTATTTAAAAGTGCAATGAGTCCAAGAGAAACAGGAACAATAATATAATAAACTTCATCACCTATTTAGCAGTAGTGTTTTCATGACTAAGACACAAGAGAGTTAAAGAAATGAACAAAAGCCCATGTTAAACTGAACTGAAAAAGATACTTTTCTTGTGGATTTTCACTGATATTATCTCTCCGTTTTTATGCCAAAATGAAAAAAAAAAAGATCTTTATTGTTTAACTTTACTAGGAGTATAATACAACAAAGAAAACCTAATATTTCTTTCTGTGTTAACAGAGAAGAGCTGAAGAGAAAACCACAACTTGATTGTGTAAGAATCAAATGGCAGCTGATATCGCTCAAAAAAAAAAAAAAAACCAAACCCAAAACATTCTTAGTGTTGAAAGATGATTCTGCTAAGAGACTTTCTTGTTCATTTGTACTGAGATCAAGTACAATGAAGTTTTGCAATACATCATATCTCCACAACCCACTAGAAATTAAAAAAACCGAATTCTTCATATCTCATTGATATTCAGACCCAACAGAATGGTGTCAATTACATAGTAGACTTCAGCTAAAATATCTGCTAACAAATGTAGAATGTAATGGAATTCACAACACAGTAATGTCCCATCTCTAGGACAAATAGCTGTGGTACAGGGTGGGAAAGAAACAATAAAAACCATGTTTCATATTGACTGATTATAATAGAAACAAGGCACATGGATGCCTTGGAAGCACGGATGCTTTAAAGGTATAAAAGGCTACATAAGCATTTAGTTTAAACTCCTTTTGTTTTGTTTTCATTTCTGGTCTTGTACTTCTTTTTCTTCTCCCATTTGATCAGGGAAATTCTTTATGGTCACCTGCAGCCAAAAAGACAACACAGTGTGATGGTTATTGACAGCTGTAAATGGATGGGTAAAGATAATTTGGAGGGGTGCAATCCATCAGCAAGTAAAATAGATAACATCATTGGTGAGAAAAATGTTATTGATATTCACTTATCTCAGGAAATATCCCCCATTTGTACTGTGATACACTAAATTTGTAGACCCTGGAGAAGTCTAATTGCAAAAGAAAATCTTCCCAAACTGAATATACATTGCACTTGGAGGCTTTCTTATCAGACAAATCAGTGTCTTGGAGGTATTCTCAGAATAAATAGGTATAGAGTGCTTAGCTAGGATGAGGCAAGGGATGGTGAAAGAAAAAAAAATAAGAAAGATGGAAGAAAATTAAAAGTACTGAGATAATAACAATAATTACAAAAATAGTTTTTAGGACTGTAGATATAAAAAGACAAGTCAAATGACTTGGTAGGAAACTCTGCTAAAAAGACTAGTAATAAGCACTATATCTTTTCCCAGCTGAGAAATGATTTTATTATGGAAACTAAATGTGTCCTGCATTGTTTCCAGCAATGAGACTAACTTTCATTGTATTGCAAGGTACATAACATTGTCTTTCATTTCTAGGGATTGCAGTGGCCTGGGCTTCATGGTTGTGTTCCATACTCTACCCCATGGTCTCCTGAGGGACATCAGTGAGATCTCTTCACCCCAAATTAATTAGAATCACCTTTAAAAGCCACTTGCATGTGGCTGGGTTGTTGTGTACTCATAGAACAAGGGTGAATGCCTTTAAACTGAAAGAGAGTATGTTTAGGTTGGATATTAGACAAAAATTTTTTGTGAATGTGGTAAGACACTGGAACAGTTGCCCAAAGAAGCTGTGGATGCCCTATCCCCAAAAGTGTTCAAGGCCAGGCTGGATGGGGCCTTGAGCTACCCAGTCTAGTGGATGGTATCCCTGCCCATGGCAGAGGGTTGGAACCAGATGATCTTTACATTCCCTTCCAGTCCAAGGTATTCTATAATTCTATGCAAATATTACCCTGAAGTTCATGACCAGAAACTGAATGCGAAACACAGCCTTATGCAGCAGAAAATATTTCCCATATAACACTCTGGCAACATTAATGGAAAGAAACAGTAGGACAGACCATAATACCCTTCTATTTGGGTTAAAGGATCACCATCATGAGGAACACACACACGCAGACTCAACCCAAAACCCCCCCACGCATAACTTCTGATGCTAAGGAGTAATCATTCATTAAAAAGATAAGATATTTTGGTGTACATTGTTGAAAGATTCTCCTGGAGTCAACGGGCTCATAATTTAATCTTACATGGCCTTTGAGGAGACAGTGCAAGGCAATGCAATTCATCATATGTTGATTCTGTCAGATTTATATGTTGCTTAAAGACACCATGATTTCTGGATAAGGCAGAATTAAACGAATATTGCATAGAAGGAAAGAAATAGTAGGAAAAAAAAATATATATATATACAGAAGTGGCAATCAGAAGCATATTGCAAGTTTTTATCATCAGATTTTATGAACAATATTTGAGTATCTGAGTATCGGATGTGCATAAGTAATAAGTGGAGAGATACATTTCCTAAATTAGGTACTTAGTATAAATCTTTGAAACACTGATGCAGCCTGGGTGTTGAAACTGAACCCACTTCACTAAACTGGCTCACTGAAGTTGGAAAGTACCAAATGTAGCAGTCATTTGAGAATGAAAATTTTAGTTTAATAGATTATTGTGTGCTCTGTTCAAAATTGCAGCTTTCTGAAAATGTTTTCAAATTTCCTGTTTTTCAGGTTAGGATAAGTAGTAGTGGAATATAATAAAAATTTAGGATGCAAAGAGACCATAAACATATAGTAAAAAGGGTTAAAAATTTCGTCTTAATGCTTCTTTTCCTTTAGTTGGATGCACTTGAATATCAAAAGTTTGATAAAAGCACATCATAAGAAAATTTCTTCTGATCTCCAATGCAATAATATCTGTTTGTCTTTCTGTCTACTGAGAGAAGTAGAATTTGAAATGGCAAATGTGTACACCAGGTAAGAATGTTGAATTAATGAGTTAACTTGTCTCTTGTGGCTGCTTTTACAAACAGAAGAAACAGTGAAAGAGGTGGATTAAGTAAGAGGACAGATAAACAGTCTAAAACACTAAAAATGAATGCGTGGACAGAGCTGTTGTTAAAGGGCAAACAAAATATAAAAACAAGTTAAACTTTAATGATTTTATCAATATGTTTAAAAAAATAAGCTATGTTATCAGCAGGTCCAAATTACTCAATTAATCCCTTATGTTTTTTAGATTCTTAACCATTCCTTAGTCATGTTTTTGCTTTCTAGTGTAGTGGACATGCCTTCACACCAACAATGTGGAGTGTGTTTTCATTTTATCACTGGAAATATAAGCTATTAGAAAACCTATTGGACTGGAATTCAAAAATAGACTGGCAATTTCTGTGTTGTTATGCTTTTCAAAAACCTTTAAATGATAAGACCCTTGTAGATATTTTATTTGTAATCAAGAATTTTTTTTTTCTGACTTGGAATAAGTTCTTTTGGCAGAATCATCTACTAAGCTAAGGTGAGTACTACTAAACTGCTTAACAGCTACTTTCTTTCATATGACAGGTTGGATGAGACACTCTGAAGCTGAAATCCATTTTTCTCATTAAAGATTGTATTACTGTCTTAAAAGCAGTTAACCACACCACATTTGATGCTTATTACCACTTATCTGCACAAAGCCCAGCAAAAGCAAACTCACTTCTCAAGACGAAACCAAATTTTATATACCAGATTAATTCCCATGACATTCAGCGAGGTGTCCTGTGAACTTTAGAAGAAATTTTGCTAAAATAGTTTAAGCAAATTGCAAATGAGTTCCCACATCTGGCTTGAACTCATCTATCATTCATTGTAACACGAATAAATGAAGACATTCATCACAAAGCACGCAACAGAAATTGTGTTCTCCTATTGATATAATTAAATACTCATAGAGGGCTAAATGCATAATAGCTTCCAGACCTTTTATTTCATGCCAGAATTCAATGGCTCCATACTCATATGTTCCTAGTCAGAATCATTGTGAACCCTCTCCAGTTTCTAAACATTTATTGCTAGTGCAGTAATAATAAACATCTTGCATTTATAAAATGTAATGTTGCCTAGAATTTTTCATTTTTCAAGAATGTAGATCACACTGTCTAATGGCTCTCATATGTCCAGCATGCCCATGAACAATTTGTCTTCTCAGTGGAGTGTTAATCTGACACCTCAAGGACAGAGCCAGTTTCAAGAAGACTCCGAGAAAAGCTGGAATATTTCACATGTTGCAATAACTACTGAAAGCCCAAGTGTATTTACTCTGGGATTACCCAAATCTCTGGATTAAATTACTTATGCTTTTCAGTTTTATTCTAATGGGAATTATTAAAGATGCCAGGAGATTTGCTTTGTTCTTTGGGCATATGCCAAAAATAATTTAAAAGAATTTTGTAGTAATAATGGCATATATTGTGCAATCCTGAACTGGATTTAGGGAAGGGCATGAAATAGGTTTGCTGGATTGCTAAAATGCTTAGAGACACAAAAAAGTAATACACTCAATTCAAACCTATGAACACAGGATGTCTTCTGTAATGATGAAAATCAAGACATGTTCTATCATCCATGTCTTCCTTTTGTAAAAGAGTGAGGACTAAACTGATGTTCCCATCTCATTTCTCATGTCCATGTCACGTGTTCCAGTCATACAATAATTGTATCGACCTGATCAAAGATCTGTTTAGTTTTATGGAGAGTTGAGTTCTGTCCTTACTGAGCTTTGAATCAAATGCTCTCAAGCATTTAAAGCTACTATTTTATCCATAATAACGTTCGGCTGAAAAATTAGAGATGCTTTATATTCTAGTTAGAAAATAATAGAAATTAAATTGACATGTAATGAAAATTAAACTCAATTAGATAGGAAAAATATTCTGTCCTTCCAAAGTGACATAATTACCCTTATTGAAGAATGATTTCTCTAGGCTTGTTTACATGTGGTCCAATTATATATGTGAATGCTTACTAAAATAGGGCCCAAAATAGCTGGCAAAAAAGCCAGTTCATGGGCCAAGGAACTGAATAACTCAGTTTAGACTGTTTCCTGTCAGCATTAGAGTATTTTTTTGTCAGAAAATTGGTCACCACATCCTAGAATTTTATTGGGGTTACATTAGACACTGTGATATGGTCTTGTTCAACCTCAGATGTCCACAAAACTCATTTACAGTGCAGATCACATAGTTTATTGCTGGATATCTTGTCTGTCATGAGATGAATCACTGTCTCAACATTCCTGCTTCATCTCATAGACTGTGAAGTGAACCTGAAGTGACAAGCTCGGGGATGGATATTTACCTGGAGCTACATGACCTCTGTTTTGCGTCACCTCAATGAGAGCAGCAGGGAGTGGTGACAGACACTTGGCTGCCTTGAGTGCTCCTTGTGACACCTAAGTGTCATCCTGAGGCACCATTCCTACAGGACCATTTACTGTTCTAAAAGAAAGGAGAAATCTGAATGGTGGTCCATTTGGTGGCCACACAGGGCTTTCTTCTTCTTTGAAAACAGAAAATCCATTGTTTTGGCCAGGGGAAATTTCTACCCTAATGGTGAAAATTGTATGTTACCTCTGATCAAATAATCCTTTCAAGGAAAATGTTGTCCTTCCATCTTTATTTACAACTTTGTAATTAATTTGAGTTTTATTTTCTAGACCTCACTGCCACAGAAACTGCTGACATAGGCGGAAATAGAGGGATGGATTGTAACTGGAGAAGTTTTGTTTCTATGAACTGATCAGTTTCTTTTGGGGGAAGGACTAAACTAATATTTTAGATATTGTGCTCTACTCATGTAGAAGGCAAAAGAAATTTTCTTCACCTACTCCCGACCATGTATTATTTTATTAATGGAATGTTAGTGTGAAATTTCTAAAATCTATAGGTCAATGAGACACAGATTTAAGTCCTTGTTGAAAATTAGAGTAGCAGTGTGACAGATCATTTACTTATTTGTTAATCAAAATCATTTCTCACTAGATGCTCTATGAAAGAGCTAGAAATTAATTCAGACCTCTGATTCTAGCTCCAGGATTTCAATGACAAAAATAAGTTCCTGAATAACTGGCAAATTTTTATTCTTAATTTATATCAAAACACTTTGCATGTTTTCAGTCTTGGATTTCTTATTTCATTTCATCATCTTTTTCTTGCCAAGAAGTCCATTGTCTGGCTGGGGAAAAAAAGTGTTTATGTGAAGCTCATATTTTGTTGTTAAAAAAAGTGGTTTGATCTAAAAATTCCATTCATATATGGTCTTTTCCCCAGACTCTATAGAATCCAGAAATTTGCACTCAGTTGGACTTTGAGACTGTAATTCATATAGCTCCAATTAAAGTAAATAGATTACAATCTGCCTTGTAAAATGTATTAATTTCTTCCAAGAAAATTAGAAATATTGCAACCGAGTAAATCGTCACAACACTCTGCAGTCATGGTTTTAATCACATTTTCATTCTGCTTGTAATTTATTTGCATACAGGGTTATTTATTTGTCCCTCTTCCTATTTTTCTCTGAATTTATTTTCTGTTTTGAATTTCTTTGATTTTAGCAGAGCTATTGGTATCAAATCATGTTTGAAAAGAACAAAGAGCCTACACAGCTTAGACTGAAACTCTGCTTCAGTGTTGCATAAATGTACCCACAGGAATTGTAGCACTTGGAAAGATTTCATGTATGAGTTCTAAATCACACTCTCATACCATTTATATTCAGGTGATTCTTGGAATATCTTTTACTTGCCATGATCCAACTCTACTGGCATGCAATATTTTAGGTGCTCTCAAATCTCAGGAGGAGAATGTATACAGGATGAGAGTGCACAAAGAATGATTTTATATGGATCTTTTTCTTTGAAGTAGGCAGAATCGGAATGATTGTCACTGGCTTAAAATAATTACATATGATGTTAGTTGTCCAAATAGTTTCATTCCAATATATGGCTGAAGAGTGACCCTAAAGTGTTCTGTCCATGGTAACACCTGGTCACAGGGACCAGCTACAACCACCTGGGGTGACTGGAGTGTAGATGATCTTGAATTAAAACTTTTTTCCCCCAGTTCAACACTTGGGGTGTACCATTTTCATGAAATCTTCAGTAGCTTTTTTATCACCTGCAAAGACCCTTTCTGAAATCCATGATCATCTTCCTATGCCAGCTAAAATACCCTCAGGAAGTTTGTCTGTGTTTTATACAACAGCCATTTCTGTATCGTTCTAGAGCAGCCTCAAACAACTGCTGAGCAGCAAAATTGGCAGTCAGTGATGCACAATGTTCAGTAGACACATTGCTCCTTATGTTCCCTTCCTTTCCTGATTTAATGTAGTATTTCCTGGTATTACAAATGTTTTACACACGTCACTTCAGATTCTCCTTTTTGAAGAGAAAAAAGAAGGATTTGCCTAAGTTCCCTGTAAAAAAAAAAAATAGAAGACTTTCTAAAACTGAAAATTTAAAGTCTGATAATCTCTCTGGTAATTCTTCTCTTTCTAATTCATTGCTTTATAGGACATAAGTATGAGGCTATGAAATTTTTAAGTCTGTTACCATAATATCATTTTTAGTAAAGGTGTGACATGACAGACTTTAACATTAAAGACAGAAAATTCAGGTTTTTTTGCTGGTGTGAAAATTCTGGAGTTAAAGCATTTACAGGAGAAAATTTATAAAGTCAATAGAAACCTTAAACCATAATACACTAAGCTGATCTGTGCTACTATAGTCATATAACTTCAGTTTGTTTGAAGGTGCAATCTTAACCATGACCAAATAAATATTAAGATATTCAATATCTCATCACTGAAAAAATAGGACTTATTTTAGTGGAGAACTAAGAAAAAAGTAATGTTGAAAGTTTTTCAAAATAAAAGTTTAGAAATAAAGTGAAATATTCAAAACTATTTTTACAAATAATACGAGTTGAAATTATATATTTGAAAACAACTTTACCTCTAGTATAATGGTCTGCCAAGATTTTCTACAAATGGCATTCTTGAGATAGCATCAATCCATCACTAAAAATGTAATAATTAATATGAGACATAAATATCCCCTACCATTTTCATTTTTTTCATTACAATGTCAGACAAAGAACATTCTAGTAAAGACAAATGAGTATTTCAGATTTCTTTTCTTTATTTTTGTTTTTTTTTAAATTCTAGGAATCTGAGTGCTTTCCTTATGTGTCTATTCATATTTGGAGTTGCACTCACTGACGATATTTACAGTGAGTTTATTAACTGCAATTTTTAATTATTATATATTAAGTCTCTATGACTCCTTAATCAATGGACAGAAAGGGGCTCTTTGAGGAGGAAATCTGTGTAACTTACATTGCATTTTTTTTCTCCAGTGAAATGATTCAGGCTCTTAAAGAACCTATTTCTTTCTGTTGGTTGTAAATTCTGCACAAGTTGACATGAACATGGTTGTGTGGTACAGACCTATTCCTGCCAGTAGAATGCTGTCTGATTTTCCATGAATGACATTTTTTAATAAATGTATTTCTTTTCCTATAAGTCAATAATGCAGGTTTTATTTATTTTTTAAAAAATCCTATTTTTCATATTTTTTGTAATTAAATAAGTTATTTAAAACTGGTTGAGAAAAAAAATCCAACTAGTTGAGAAAAAAAAATCAAAAACTAGTTGAGAAAAAAAATCCAACTTCTTCCAATTCTACTTTTCCTAAAAAGTTTCTAAAAACTATTCCTCAAGGATTAACAGAAAAATTACACCTATAGTGCTTATCCTGCCATTATAAGTGCACTTTCTTCTTACAAAAACTATTTTTCTATGTGTTTGCATACATCTATTTGATATTAACATTACTCAGAGATTTGGAATTCCAGAGTTCAGGAAGTAATAATAGTAAATATTTTGTGAAACTTCATGACAATCGCTATATTTCAAGTTCAATTGAAACTTCTACATGATAAAACTTAATTTTTTATTTTTCAAACCACACACAAAATAAATTCAGGAATTAATTTAGCTGCACATGGCCATGCTGCATTATAATATACTGTTGCAGTGGTAGCTGCTGCTGCCTAAGTTGCTGGTGAGCCACTGAGCCAAATGGCAGCAGTAAACTCATGGTGGGCCAGCTCAGAGGTTTGATGCTGGTTAATGTGAACACCCACAGACCTTTGTGCTAATGGCTCAGTTATGATTGGCTAATCATTTCCCCACCCTGTTTTATGCATGACCTCATGAATATGCATCATTCTGCTGAATATGTATGAGTGCTAGAAAGTTCTCTGCCATTCGATTGGTCCCCCTTCACTGCTCCCTCCCACCTTGTATCTGATTGGTCTGTTTGTACTCTCCCCTCCCCTTTGCCCAAACCTGATTGGTTAACTGCCCCCCTATAAAATCCCTGGACCCTCAACTGTTACCGTCTTTTGTCTCTGGTCTCTCTATTGCAATAAACCCTGCAGAACCCGCACAAAAGGCCTCTCTCTGTCTCTTCATCTTCGGTGTGCACCCCTGGATACAGCCACTTGCCTTTGGGCCTGTCATCGCTCCTGGGTCAGTGAGTGCTCACGTGGTGGCTCTGCAGCCCCTCCTGAGGGTTGCCAACCACGGACAGGGGTCCCCGAGGCCTCCAGACCTGCAGTGGACACTCGGGGAAGGCGCAGCACTGGTCCTTGCCCAGAGACAGTGGCTTGTGTCAATATGCTACATACACACTTATAGATGTTTTGTTGAGATGTATTGATAGTTTCTAAAGCTTAACATTTATGAAACCTCTACAGAAATGCAGATCATTACCTAAACATTTGAAAAATGATTTCTACTTGCAATTCACATATATGGTTTTATTTTAAAAGCTGTTTGATCTAATTTCTGAAGCACTAATTCAGGCATTTGCTCTGCATTGAGCAACTTACAAACCCCAGGAGTTCCTAACACTCTTCACTCTTAAGGCTACTGTATTTCATTTAGCCTCATTATTTTCAATTACATGGCATAAAAGGGATTTCTAGCATGATGCATGGGAAGAAATGGACACAGCTCCTATAACTTGTGAATGTATAAAGGGCATATAAATACTATTTGCCTGATGTTACACTGCAAAGACTGATAGTGGTGGGATATCTTATATCTGGATGGTCAGTAAGCTTCAAAATTATCTTCCATTTCCCATCTGTTTCTGTTTAAATTTGCAGATGTATTAGCACAACTCCAAAGTGTGCCTTGTTATTTTGACCCATTGCACTGTAATTTACATGAATAGGGAACAGAAAGAAGCTTCAATCAATAACTGGAATCAAAACAACCATGAAAATCTGGATCCAGATGCTCTTCACTCTATTGCTATAGAATAAACTCTTCCACATACAATTAGTCTCCGGTTTTAAATATTTGTCTCTTTAGATCCATTTTGTACTATCCTTCAATGAAGTATACCTGTAAGACATCAGAATTACTCTGAAAATCCACCTATACACAAGGCCTGTATGGGACTATGTTAATGATGTTTGTAGTAGATTGGATCCAAGTTTGTACAGTTATGAGTTTGTAGTAAAAATAAGTAAAGCTTGTTAATAATTCACACCATGTGGACTGAAACAAAGTTCCTTAAAAAAAATAAAGTGCTCTTGTCTCAGTTTCATAATATGAACAGGGATAAAAGCAGTAGCAAAATAAGCAAATATGTTTCTAATTGTGACCTTTAGCAATAAGTAAAGAGCGGATGAGGTAAACCACTAATGAAACCAGTAGATTTTGGAACAATGAGAGTTTTTATATTAGCTTTCTGTATGTGTTGATTCAATCAGAGCTTCATCAAGTCTTTTTTCTGAATTGTCATTTGGCTTTATCTATGGTCAAGTAATTTCAGATTGTTGTAGATTTACATAAATTTCACAGGTAAAACTGTTTCTTAAGCTTGGAATTAAATCAACCTATGTCTAACTGTAACTTTATGTCACTCCCAAATATCTCTTTTAGGGAGTTTGTAAATATTGATCTTCATTTTCTGAAAGCTTACTGAGACAGGAGCATTGAGTTCCGGCATTAGTACAAAATTTTCCAGGTCCTGCCTGCTGAGTCAGGATCCTAGATTTTTAATGTCTCCAGAAAAGCACAGATTTACCGGCTTGGTAATATTAGAGGTGGTGAGTATTTTACACAGTGATACTTGAAAAAGAATGGAGGCAAAAAAAGCGAAAACTCCCAGCCCTGTGGTGCATACATATTAATGTCAGTACCTGGCTATATGTAGCTATATACACACACACATATACGTGTATACATGTATATCTATATAAAACCTTACACTCTTCGAAGAGGAAAATTAAATAGCCTTTAACATAGCACTTTCACTGCTGTCAAGCAGGAAAGTTGCTTGAGCATTCATGAAAGATGTTTTGACATTGACACCTTCCTGGCAAATTCTGTTGCATTAGGAAGTTGGCATTTTCTAAAGACATGGTTTCAGAAGGTTTCTAGTTAGAACAACAAACTGTTGTATAGGCACAACTCCAACCAATTTCTGCAGGAGTTGGATGTGTCCATCTCTACACTTGAGAATGAAGAAATAAAAGTGCTGGAATTTTGTAATTTACTTTTGTTGCACATGTAGCCCTCCTGCCAGGTGTTAGTGGTAGTAACCAGGACTGGGTTCAATAACATGTCCAGGGGACTCCGTCTGAAAGAAATATAAATGGTGGTTTAGTCCCCCACCTAAAACACCAACATTTAGGAATTTAATAATTTAACCTCTTACAGGTGTTCCTTCTCCCATTGCAAGTAAGCAGGAGTTCTGAGAATATGAAACCACAAAAAACTTTTATTTGGGAAAATATAGTAAGTATATAGTTTCAAATGGCAAGGAAAACCCAGAGAACTTGTTGGGAGTATGACCAGCTTCACAGTTCTCTCTGTTAGTCACACAGCTCCTTATGGTGTAAGACTGTTTCTAATGGCAAAATAACCAAGCATCAGCTGGGACCTCGGGTGATGTTACTCTACAACACTTTTGTCTTTATGAAAGATCTGCACTACTCTTGTCATGTCACCAGTTTGGGGTTTTGTTTATTTGTTTGATAATTTGTTTTAATTTTGTTTTATTTGGTTTTGGGTTGGTTTTTTTTTGTTTTGTTTTTTTTTTTTTTTTTGTTTTGTTCTGGGGTTTTTTTTAGTCGGTTGATTGACTTTTTTGTTTGGTTGTTGGGTTTTTTGTTTGGTTTGGTTTTGTTTTTTTGCTTTGTTTTAAACCCAAAAGCAGGACATGGACCTGCTGGATCAAGTCCAGAAGAGGCCATGTAGATGATCAGAAGACTGAAGCACCTCTAGTTGAAGACAGGCTGAGAGAGCTAGATGATATCTAAATTCTCTTCCATTCCAAAATATCCTGTGATTCTATGTTAGATACAACATTTAGAGTGTTGCTTTTTGGTCTTAAATGCTGCTGCTAGTCTGCTCCTGTAAATTCATATCTTACATATTGACCATCGAAGAACCTGTACACCACTGCACTAATTTTCTGCTAAAAAAATTTTACATAAAGAAATGGATAATTACCAACAAATAAAATAAATAGAGAAATACTTGTTTCTTTATAAGAATGGTGCATTTGTTAAGCTATAAAATGGTGTTCTATTTTAGGGAATATAGGTTATCAGAACTGCCTTGCATGTTCTACTGAGTTTGGGTTTTTTTTTTAACTTCTGTTAGGTTTTTTCAAATTTTCATGAATTTTCTGGAAAATGGACAGTGACAATATTAAACATATTATTGTATATTACAGTGGAAAAATTAAAAAGGAAAAAGCAGTAAAAAATTGAGAAATAGAAAGAAGCTTTTTGAGAAATTAGAACTATCAGTCAAAAGATTGTAAAATAAAGTTCAGTTAGACATGAATTCTAGTGCACAAAGGGAAAATTATTCAGACACCCCAATCACTTGAAAAGAAAGAATAATGAAACAGTACATTTCAAAGGTGTTTGAATCAGATAGGAATTCATAACATAGCATGCTGGCTTAGGTGGATGTGATATTGGTCTGTCGGGGAACATCCCGTTGTGTCTCCTTGAATATAAGTGATCACACAGCAGCACAGGGACTATTCAAAAGGATGCAGGCAAATTGGAAGGGACTTCACAGATGTTAAAGAAAATATATGAAGCCAGATGTTGATTAAGGAGTGTTGTGCTTTTGTTGGCTCTCTTTAGAAATTAAATCCATACACATACAGCATAAATACATAAACACAAGGGGGAAAGAATTCTTGTTTGCTGAAATACAGGAAAGTACAGTGGAAAGTGCATTAGAAGGGAGGGAAAATAAGAGGAACAGCAGGGAATATCACTCACACTAGAAGAGTCATGTGGATTAGATGAAAGGATCTTTTTCACCTGAAGTATTTAGAACATGCTTGCATGGAGGGAGGTAGTCTCACACCCCTATGGTTTCATGAAGGAGGGAGTTTGGGAATTTTGGACCAAAATCCTATTCAATATAAGAATGGTGTTATTGGATATGGGCATCATTCAGGGAACTAGGCGTTGTTCTGAGGCAGACTTGGAATGACTTTGCTACAAGCTGAAATTCTCTCACCCTTTTTTATCCATCCTTGTGTGACATTGAATCCATTTTCAGCGTGAAAACAGCAGATCCATTAATTTTTATGGATTTTTTTCTTTACACTCATTTTATCAGCTAATGGGAGGGATTGGGTTGCTATGTGGACCCTGATGGACATGCAATGCTGGCACAGAAGTCCACAGTGCTGTTTATTATCAGTTGTTATTGTTAAAGCTACAGGAAAGTGGATGGGCTACAGGGCTGGCCCTGGCCTGAAGTGATGTTAAGGGAGCAAAGCATGAAAAACTGCTGGGCATGACATGAGAAATTGCTTGACATAACAGATAGCAATAGGAAGATAGTAAGAAGTTCAAGAAAATAGCAAACAGTACTGGGGGAAGGGCTGGCTTTCATAGGTTTTTCAAGCGGCATTCCGTGAGGAACAACCAAACTTCTAAGTGAATTGAATTGTCTGAACTGGGTACTAATCTGGTCTTTGGAGAGTAGTCCTGCCTTTGATTGCTCCAGCCTTGTCAATTAAAAAAATCAAATCTGTTCTCATGACCATATCACATGAGTTGAACCTTCTTCCATGGTCAGAAAGCCTAGGGTACCAGGGGGAACTTTCCCAAACTGTTGTCACCAGTAAATTAAAGATCTATCTATTCTGATTGCAAAATAAATATGCCCGAAACATGAGTTGGAGTTCACAACATGGAAGACTAAATCCACCCTCAATTTCAAAACATCCTGGAGGATTTAGAACTTGCTCTGATTTTCATATAACAGTATTACAAACATTTATAATGTTGCATATAGAAATGTGTCTACAAAATAGTGCCAGCAAATGCTATAGCAATAAGAAGAATAATAAAAATAGCAAGAGCAATAAAATTACTAACAAATTGAAGAGCATTAGCCACCAGCAACCACGTAAATGTAAAGAAGAATATGCAAGACAACCATTGCTCAGAGGCAAGAATTAAAAGAGTTAAATCACTGGATAGCACAGAACCTCATTTGATCATGCTTGTCTTTCACCACTGTCCATCAACAATTTAATCTGTGAGGCTAAGCTCTATGCACACATTTGCACCTCACTCAGCTATTAGGCTACTCTGGGAAGTCTGGTTAAGCAGAGTATGCCTGCCACAGAAGTTTTTATATGACTGACTGATATTTATACCCTCCATGTCCCACAGGCTTTATGAAGAACACTATTTAGTGCCAGAAATGTTACATCTTGGTGAGTGAACATGATACACCCATGGTGAAAAAGAGAAATAGATTAAACTACAACTTTGGAAACCGTATACTATTTTTCTGGAAAGAATGATTTTGTCCTGGCTTATCCTGGGGAGATTCAGTTGTCCTGGTTTTTATTTCTTTCCTTTTTTTCTCCTTTAAATAAAATAAAAAATGTGTTGAGTTCTTTAACTTCCATCTGAAACCACATCAGAGATCAGCAGAAGCAACCTTGTTTTTATCAAGATTTGATCTTAAGCAATCAGGGGAGATATCTGGATTACTGATCAGAGCTACTCCATTTCTCAGGATAACACATTTCTGTCTTCCTTTTTGCAGTTCTTGGCCTTCATCCAACTTCAAAGTAAACCATCCTGAAATGATTCTTTTTCTTATTATTTCTTTCCTTTTTTTTT
>VXAC01007108.1:506538-553184 GCA_013399225.1 Rhipidura dahli | reverse complement strand
TTGTTTTTTTTTTTTTTAAGAAAATGCAAACTGTATTAATTTATGGTAAGAATCATGACATTGTTTTAGAATTACCTCCACGTTCCTAGGTCTACATTCTGAAAAGAATGTCAATAATAGATCTAATGCAAACCCCTTGATATCTGTGGGGATCTTTCCTCTAAGAACATTAAGCCTTAAATCGATCCCCTTGGAGAAATGTGCATGCCTTTGCTTTATGCATTTATGGCTAATCACAGTTTCCTAAATGCTGCCTTTGTTTTTAAAAATATGTACAAAGGCTGGTTTGAGAGGTGGAGGTTTGTCTGGATGCCATTCTGTTGCAGACAAAGCCAGGAAAATCCTGAATGAGCTCCAGGAAGAGTGAAATTTGCCAAGACACTAGCTGAAGCAGGAGGTTCCAATTTGTTTGGACACTGAGTAATGTGTGCATGAGAGCTTCTGAAGGAGCAGGAAGAAGGGAAAAGAGCACAGAGTAGTCCAGGATGAGTGACTACGATGTTTGCTCTTATCTCTTTGAACATTTTGGCTCCATTAAACTATAAAACAAATCCTTGGCTGTATTGATGGCAATACAGCCCTTTGAGATGGTGGCAGCTGTTGTGCATCTTCACAACCTGTTTGCAAGAAGAGAAGACAGCTGCATTGATACCCTAAACCAGGAAAGCAACCAACATAGAACTGATTGAGCTTTGTAGCCATGTCTAGATAGTCCAAAGATGGATAGTTACAGCTTAATTTTCAGGGTGAATTTTGGCTGAAGTGAGTTTAGAGACCATGGAATAACATGGATTCAGTGCTCTGGGCCGATAGGGCAGGACCACTGAAGAAGGGACAAGGAATATATTGACTTCTGAGGCTTTTCCATCTAAAAATACTTTTCTTCGACAGTAAGAAGAAAGCACTAAGCTTCTCAGCAGATGATGAATTCCTTATAAAGTAGGTATTCTGGATGTGTGAGGAGGATCACTGTATAACTCATCACTTTTCTCCCCTCTGTGGAAGAAAATTTAACATCTTGCTTAGATTTAGCAGATGAGTTTGAAACAAAGCTAGCCTTCAAGACAAGCTCTATTTGAATGAAATGTATAATTAGCTGTCTGTTTTCTCCCTGGTATTTTCTTATTTCCCTGGAACCATCCTCTGTGTTCTAATATATGAAGGTATTAGAAGTATTTCAGTGAAAGATAAGGATAATATATTGCCTTTAAAAAAAAAAGAGAAAGTAATATTTTATTTATTTTGGACCCTTTGAAAACTAAGCTTCTTCTGTGAAGAGCTTTAAAAGAAAGAAGTATGGTTAAATGTGCCTGGTGAGTCCTGTTTTTCATGGATATACTACTTTGGTGGGGTCATAGGAGAGAAAAGGATGAAGAGGGTGAGTAAACCATTTTGGCTTTACAAAAGGATTTAACTGCATGAATGGGCATTGATTTAAACTCTGTGACCAAATTCAGTGTTTAGAAGTGAGAAGTAATGAAAAAGACGATATGTCCCTCTTGACTACACATGTATTGCCGGAAGGAGATCTGAGCTAGATCTTGTGTCACACAGAAAAAAAGTGTGAAGATGTTTGGATCTTGCTTAAAAGCAATTGAAAAAGGAGGTGGAGTAGAACAAACTTACAGGAAGGAACAGAGAGGAGCATAGGAGGTTGCTGAGTCTCTGTTGTTCTTGAACTTGGAATGTCCCATCTTCCAATGCAATGAAGATGTCAACTAAATTAGGAAAAAATATTAGAAAAAACAGCCTGTGTGAGCAAAAATGGTAAAAGGCAAATGTAAATAAATAAATATAGCAATGACATCTCCATTCATGTGGACAAGACACATACTATTCTGAAATTACAAACTTTAGTCAGACTAATACCGGCACGAAGTATCATGAAGTCTTAAAGTAAAACCCTGTTAAAAAGCTGCAGAGATGAAAAGATAAATTTTCTGAAAGATACAATAATTTAATTTTTGTGTGAAACAGCCTTATTGCTCTCATAAGTGTCCTGAATTTTGACAAATTTTTTTTATCAAATTTATATTAAGCTTTAATTTTTCATTTTAAAAAATGAAAAAAATAAGAAAAATATTTTAAAAAAGGAAAGGGAAAATAAGTAACAAAAAAGCTGCACACTTTCTTCAGGAAAAAAAGAAAAGTAATTGAAGTATATTAATTGTACCAAAAGATAAGTCTAAGAAAAATAAATAAACATAGCAAAAATTTTGAATCTGTCATTCCTGAAGCAGGGTTCATGGTGTAGCAGGCTGGCTATGAGGAAGAAATTTTGTGGAATACTGGGGGAAAAAAGGATGGGTAGAAAAAGTCATTAAAAGAAATTAAACAAGAAAAAAGAACTTAAAAATGCTTTAAGCATCCTAACACTGATTTTCAAGCCTAGTCTTATTATTTTAGTTCTTTCACATGCAATGCTGAAAGCTTCATTGTTGTATATAGCAATAAGTAGTCTCTGAATATCAAAAATTATTTTTTCTTCCTTTTTTCTTCCCATTTCAGGTAATTTATGCCTGACTCCTTATATTTTTATTGATAATAATTCATATTAGGCATTTCAGGTCCTTCCCTGTCTCTCTGTATACATTTTCAAATAGACACCTATCTTGAATTTAGTCTTGACCTCATTGGGTGATTCTAGTATTTTGTTTATCTAGACACAATGAATCTTGCACTAAAAGGAACTGAGCCTGCAGAAATATAAGATGTTATGAACTCCAGATAGAATATACACAAAATCTACTTTGGAAAATATTGTCATTTTCACTAAGGTTAAGAACAGTGCTTCAAGATTTTCATGTGTTTTGGCATGTTCTTCAGTACTTTTGCTCAATGGAAATGATCTCTCAGAGATAGTTTGTGTCCTATGTCTTAATTCTGAAGACTTTAAGACAGCTTGCATGAATCTACATATGGAATGTAATAGCTGCAGAGCAGTCAAATGTTATGGCTGATCACCTGAGGTACTTTCAGCTCCAAATGTTGACGTTTCATCTCTAGATTCAAATGAAAATGGTGTGTGGAAAAACAATTCAGAATAGAGAAGAAAAGAGAGCAAGGAATCAGTGAGTAAGAAATTGAATACTTAAAGCCTGCGTAGGAACACAGGAAAATGCAAACAAAAAACAGAGGCAAAATTATGCCTAGAACATAAGGATAGGGAGAAGGGATAAGTGAAAAAATGAGTAGGAATTGGAAATTGCATTTAAAACCTGAATGATATCATATAATGATAACAATGTAAGAGATCTTAAAAATGGGCATAGTCCAGAGATACTCAGTTAGAAAAATAAGCAAAAAACTGTGATGAGGTCTGACCAGAGATGAGATGACTATGAGCCCATTCAGTCAAACCACCAATTCCTCTTGGAGCCTGAGCTGAATTTGGAATAAATTCCAAACCTCAAGTTTTTCATTTTGATTCCAAAATAAGATCTGGCAACTCTCAACAGGAAAGGATTTATTTTCTTCACTACCCCCAACCGGGGAAAAGTCAGAATGTGAGGGCAGAATGGGGGATGTTGAAGGAGAGTTGGTCAGTAGAAAAACAGAAAATAATTTGGTAGAAACTGCAAGTAGAAAGGGTCAAAATGAGAAATTTCTGTGGGAACCCAGGCAGTAACACACCACTAAATTATGAATGGAGAGAGAGAGGCAAATGTTATGTTAAAGAAACTGAACTTCCTGTGCTTTCAAGTTGTGGTCATAGCAAAATCTGGACTTACTAAATAGGTTGCATTTGCCTTGTAGGGTTCCACAACATAAATTAAATGACACATGTAACATGCCACTCTGAAATGTAAAATTATTGTAGAATGAGAATTTTAACAATGAGAAACAGCTTCCGCTTCCACTTGACATTTCCTGTGCAAAAAGGCCTCAAGATTTGTTTCTTTTTGTAACAGTTACATGTAAATAGGCCAGAGTGTCTTAATCAAAGTTTCTTGTTCCATAAGTTTCAGTAGCTTCACATATGCAAATTTTTTAGGTAAGGTTAAGGGAGAATTATACATTAGGATTTTATTTACAGAAATACCAATTTTACTACTTAAAGGACCAAAAGATACTTCCCCTGATAACATCAAAGAAGTGGATCTTCAAAGAGACAGAAAATTCCTATATGTAGTAAAACTGAGAAAATTCCCATTCTTAGCTAGCAGAGCTAAGCTAATTTAAAATAGTTAGAAACTGGCCATTAATTTCTCTCTCCCTTTGCAGATTTCTGCCCTGTAAGAATTACAAAAAGTACATTACTCTTGAAAAATACATAAACCACTGCTGAAGTATGCCTCTTGTGGCATTTAACTAAGCCTGTGGAAGTCCTGCCTTGTAATATAATAATAAAAACTACTTCTTGTCCTGCATTTGCCATCCATAAACCTCTAACCACCTTCCTGGAGGACAGTATCATTGGCTTGCGACAGATGGTGAGACTAAGGAGTAATCAAATGAAGCAAGTTACCTAAGATCACCCCAAAAGAACACCAGCTCCCACTGCTTGTCCAGTTCAGAAGTCATATCAGGAAAAAGTACAGAGACAAGTCTGCAGAGGTGGTCTGAAGCACTTTTGTCTGCAGGATTATTTCTGCAAGTTTGTGGTGGAGGTAGAGAGTGGTATGTGTAAGTTTGGACTGAGAGAAAAGGCTCTGCTTCTCTATGCAGACTAGACCCATCCTATTAGCCTGGATTCCACCCACTTTCACAGTAAAGAAATATGTTTAACAGGGGCTACTGAAGGAGGAGGAGTGGAAGGATTAGATGCATGAATCCTAAAACATACTAACATGCTTTGTATACATTTCCACTCTGTAAGCTGAGCTTTGGGTTTCTTGATGAAACTAGTTTGTGGCAAGAGCTGAGCACGTGACGTTTATCAGCACTGCTAAGAAGCCCAGCAATAAGTCACTACAGAAATATTTATTACCTACTGGTAACCACTGGTAATTGCTGAGAAAACAACCTGAAAGACACGTCTATGCTCTTGCTGGAACGACTCACCATGATGTAATTCCCTAAGCACCTCCACTAGGAGACAGTAGTAAAAACTTATGAACATGTTCTCCCTGTTAACATTCTTTCCTTCTCTCTTTAATATAGCTGAAAAAAAAAAAAAATCAGTGTGCACCCATAAATTCACTACAAAACAAAATCAGTTGCTCTAAATGGGCACAGCACTGCACAAGTACATGTTAGAAAGTCCCGTAATCTGTAAGGGTACTGCAATTTTTTTCACATTCTGTGGTCAAGGAGTTTAATTCACAGATATTTTCCTCATTCAGTGTTTAAAGGCATTATCACAGAAATGGACCCAATTCTCTAATTGCTCTCACTGTCAAGTTGATAGAGAAGCTACTGGTGAAATAATACTAAATCCCTATTTTGGGAGATATTTACCCAGTATTTGTGAAAGCTCTGAAGAAATTAATGCATCTTTTGCAGCATAAGAAGTGACAAAAGTTTGAGGTTTGGTGTGATGCTGTTCTCCACTGCCTGCAGTACGCAATTCCTCCCTTCTGCCCCATTCAGGACAGGAAGCAAGAGCACCTCCAGGTTCAGAACAGCCAGAATGTCAGATTGGCCAACAGTTGGGCAAAATTGCAGCCGCAGAACCTGGTCTCTTACCTTTCAGAGGCAAACTGTTCTCCTAACAGGGCAAGTCTTTAATTACCATTCCTCCTCCCTCTCCTCTCCCCCCATAGCACACTCAGCAATTCTCAACTCATCTGGTTAGTTTCAAACCCATATTTACACCAACTGGTTAGTTTTGTTCTATTAGCTCTCAGACCATTTAAACCATCTGGTTTTCCTCTAGCATGTCCTAGACCTCTGACCTGAGTGATCTCTACATTTGATGTTCGTCTGTGTCTGAAGTAACTTTTCAGAGGTGACAATCCCAATTTCATTCACTGGTGTGGGCATGGTACCAGACCATGATCTGTGGTTATTTGATGCCTGTGCATCTTCTCCCCTGCACCACCTTCTGCCACATTTGAACCAGAGTTATACAATCCCTGCTACGCATGGTGCATCAATAGGGAATATGCACATTTTGTACCACAAAAAGAATCTTGAGTTCTAGTGTGCCTTATGTCTCCTACGCTATTTAACTAGCAACAAAATTGTGATATTTTTTCCAGGAACAATCTCACAATAGAGTGTGCCTGGATTTGATTTCTAGGGATTCTTGCTAAAATTCTTATGTGACATCATCTCAGGCCCTCACCCAGAAACCTGGAAAAATAAATTGCCCTGTCTGGGTGTTCAGAAAAAGAAGTAGTTCCTCATTTAAAAACAATAAGCTTACATGAAGTGAGTTAAATGAACAGAGTTTTATCGAGGGGAGAGGCCTTCCAAAACATTACCTTGGGAAACTTAAGTTACTAACAGAAGGTGAGACTGCTGTCCCCAAGGCCCGACCCTGGCCCTGAACTCTTCCTACAGCAGCAAGGGGCGGTCAAGGTTATGGGCACTGACCTCCCCCCTTCAGTTGCGTCCAAGTCACACAACTCATTATCCAGGCTCAAAATCCAATTTGAGGGCAGTTTAAATCTTCTGGCTCAAGTCAGAGGCAATCAGTTTGTAGAAGTGTGTGGGATCCTCAAAGGCAGGTTATTGCATCATAGGCAGCTTAGGAGCAGGCAGGGGGGTTGGATAAATTGTTCTGGCAATGTTGAAATTTGCCCCCCAACATTACATTTTTCCTCCATTACAACTTTCTGCATCCTTCTCCCTGTGAGTTCATTGCTTCTGAAAAAATCACACAGCTTTGCTGGACACTGATGCACTCATTCAGTGTGTCACCTGAAATTCAGGGTCTGCTGGCCAGAGCTTGATCAAACTCACAGATGTGGCAGAGTGATGTGTCCCACAGGCTTCTCCACCACTGGTTTCAGGGAGGGACCACCAAGCCAAGAAGGCTGGCCCCACTCTCTTAAGAGTTTTGCAACTTCTGTGAGCTTTTCTAATCATCCCCTATGAAAAGATTTGGCTTCTCTTGCCAGAGAAGTAGTGTCAATGAAACCGATAGGTTGACAACTGCTCCAGGTGAGTTCCATCATTCTACAACCAACTCACTGAGCCTCTTCTACTTGCCACCTCATCTCGTCTTGCCTTCCCATCACAGCCACATTTTGTCATGATTCTGCTGCATCAGTCTCCCCTACAATACAAATGTACAATGGGCCAGTTCTTAAAATTTCTTGAGGATTTTCAGATAAAAATCAGAGACATTTTATGGGAAATATTGACAAAAAATTAGTTTGTTTGTTTGTTTTTAAAAAGAGACTTGAATAATTTAGTTTGCAGTGAGGCAGCTATAATTTGAAGTGTTTCACTAAAAGGGGATGTGGACCTAGTTTCTAAAAATATTCTTTTCTCTTTTTTTCCTTCTTTTTTATTCTGCTTATATTTTTATGAGAAAGGTATTTTCTACATCCTGTAACTCAGGTAAGTCTCAGTATAATTATATGTGAAGGAAAAGCCCTTTTCTAGCCCAAGAGAAAATCAAAATGGGAAAATCAAAGGCTTTTCTGCCAAAAAGAAAAAAGTGAGAATATTTCCATACAAGGTCACAGTTACCTAAATAAATCACAGCCAGCTTCACACTCCAGACTGTATTTATATTTTGAGCCAGGGAACATCTGTTTAATAGTGGGTGGTCATGTAACAGTTTCATAGACTACAGGGCCATCTGAATACTCTTGGAGATGTCAGAAATGGACTTACCCTGAAGCCAGTGAGTTTTAAATGGGAGGAAAGTAGGCCCCACTATTCTGGAATGTTCTCTTCTCAGAAGCCGTGTAAAACTACATGCCAGTAACTACATGGCAAAAGACAGATTGTCCACAAAATTCTTATTTAAAAAGTACAGACCAGAAACCTACAGCAGTTCCTCAATAATAGCTGCAGTGTTTTCTGCATAAATACATGAGAAAGACTCAGGATATGTCAGTGGCTTCCCAAAGTTGCAGAGTGCTGTCTCCCAGTATTTCCCAATGGCTGGATGAGGAGCACAGGGAACCACAGTCCCTGATTGTTTTTACCAATACCTTACACAGGTCAGTCACATTGGTAAAGAATTAACACACAAAATTAACTCTGTGTAATTTTGGATGTCCTGAGGCTAAGAGCATGGGTGTTACTAGAGCTAAACATTATTATTGTCCCCAAGCTGTTGCCAATAATCTGCTGCCACTTGTAGGCACATCTAACCTCACTATTGAGGGACCTCAGGGGAACTATACCCCTTTCCACAGCTCCCAGGGAACCAGGAACATGACATGCCACAGGGAACAGAAGAAGAGATCATTGTTGAACACTTCCTTTTGAGTATCCGAGGTGCCTCATTTATTTGGCATATTATGTGTCTTCCTTCATTTAGAATTTTCCCTGAAAGTGTATGTCTACTTATTTCACTCCAGGAGGTCAGAGAAGGCAAGGAAAAAGCAAAAATTATGCCTTTAAAGAGTTGCCTTTCACTCTAAAATATTTCTGTTGAAAGCCTTTTTTGGAGTATAAATACCCTGATCCTTGGTTCAGTCCTTTTTCCTCCTGAAGGGACCAAATCCATCTTGGCATCCTGTTAAAGATGATCAATGTATTTTTCATCAAACTGTTTAAACAGCCACTGGTAAACCAAAAAAAAGTGTCTTTTTCCATCACTGTTACCTCAGTTGACTCTCTACTACCAAGTTAAACACTGTAGCTTTCCCGTGCTAAATCTGACCCAGGGAATCCTTTCCTATATCACCAAAAGAGCAGGCATTTAAAGCATCTAACTGCAGATAGCCTGTTGCTATTAGCCAAACAGTAAGGTTGTGTATTAGAACCTTTTCCACTGCTGTGAAAATTGGAAGCCCATTCTGCACAAGGCTATTCTGCCAGGAGTCCAAGAAAAAGTTTCAAGATTGAAGATGAACACTTCTCTCTCCAAGAATCCCAAAACCTTAGGCATGAAAAGGACAACAAACTGTTCAGTGTCATGAGGCCTGAGACGTTCTACTGCTGCCATACTCAGAACTGAAGATTTTTAATGAACTTTAAATGTAGATGTCTTCTAACTTTAAGTACAGAAAACTCTCATATAAGCATTTTAAGGCTCATTAATCCCTAACTCTTGCTTAATTTCTTTTGTGTGTGACAAAGAAACTTCATTAAGAGAAAAGGATATGCCAGCAATCTACCTTCTTAAACTGAGGGAGCAATGAAAAATACACACTTGCGAAACAATTCTGTAGAGTGGAAAAAAAAATAAAGAAACTCTGCTATGAAAAGAAAAATATTTGAATATTTGTCCATTTTTTTATGTTTCCTTTGCTTTTCCAGTTACCTGGATATGAATGGGTCTTATTGAAAAATTAATAACAAGAGCTTAGATGGGAAATATCCATAGGATTTTGTATATAAACCATTCTTGTCTAAGGGTCCTGATAAAACAGCTGGTAGATATTAGGGACCAGCATTCCCTGTACACAATAAATAAGTACTCTAGTATCTTACACTGGTATCCTAGAATACTGTAGTAGTATTGTTCTGGGCTGCATGAGGATAATCTCAGTTTTTATAAGACATCATAACTATATTGACCAGTGCTGATTTAAACCAGTTGTGGATCAGACTTTGGGAGAGGTGGATTTGCCTTAGTTAACTCAAATCCGATATGCCACAATAATCAGCAGGAACAAGATACAATTTGCTCAGCCTCTTTTAGAAGCCTTCACAGGTTCAGACTTGCTGCCTTCTTGCAGTGCCTGTTTCTCACCTTTGACCATGGAGGTGTCCCAGGGTGATCAGCTCAAATGCAGCCGTCTGGAATGTGGGATGTTTCACTGTAAGTGGAAAAAAATTGAGTAGAGATTCACTGAGGGAGTTGTATCAGACTCAGCATTTCAAGTCCAGCAAAGAGTGGGCAAGCATTATTTAAGTTCTACTTAAACCTCAAAGTAGACAGCCGGCACACACATGAGCTCACACATGGGAGCTCTGCACTTGAGATCATTTCAGTCCTGAACAAGTAGCCCTTCTCTCCTGTCTGCGTAGGAGTGTAACGTGTACTATTACAAACCATTGTTGTGATAACAGGGATTCTCCAACCATCTGCTGTGGCCAAGTTTCAATAACCTGGGAGAGACCACATGACAGAATCAGCCCTGACATACTGGTGTGGTTATACCAAGGCTGATTTTGGCCCTATGCATGTCAGACAGAAGTTTGTAATAAGGTTTCCTTGTTCACTTCTCTGACAATCTGCTTCAACTATTCTCAGAAATAACTGCTAACGGCAGATTCACTCCCACTGTTCAGCTTCTCTTTTTCTTTTAAACTGAACCAGACGTGAGAGACAATGTAAAACCCTCAAAGTAACTCTAATCCATTTCCAAAGGATGCTTCAGATTGTACGGTAGCCCAGGATTCTGTTTTGAATAAACCCATGCTCACGCTCTTTTTAACTGAGCATTTTTAATGTAAGTGCCTGCAAGGAGGAGGAGGAGGGGAGCGAGGCTCATTAATAATCATGATGGTTTCAGTATTGTTGCATAACTCGGTCAGTTTGATCATCCACTGGGCTTTATCAGGTTTGTTTTACTGCAGTTTGCTTGTGCCTGTGCAGTTCCCATTTTGGGGAGTTGTAGTTCCTGGGAGCTTTCATGCTATCCCCACTTCCAGGCGCTGTAAAGCGGCGGCCTGCTGTTTTAATCACGCCTCTCTTTCTCCAATGTTGTTTGCGCCCTGGTACAACCCATCTGCCTCGAATCGAGTGCTCCACTGGGGCTGCACACATCTGCCAGCCAGACTACCTTCGTACACAATTACTCAATCCACCGTAAGGCTCTTTAATAGGAAACAAGTGTGACAACGGCAAGCCTTTTTTCTCTCACTCTCTCTCTCCCCTTCCCTCTCTCCCCCTCTCTCTTTTTATTTTTTTTTTCTTTCAACCACATAGTCAAACCGCCCTAATAGAGATGAAGCTTGATAGATCCACCCAGGTGTAGGTGAAATGGTAGAGCCTCAAGCGTAATAGATGCCATGCTCTTGTGCTGAAGTTCAGCCCCGTGTCCTGAAGGGTTGTCTGGCAGCACAGAGATGGGTTGCTCTTTGCACAGTTAAAAAGTCAATGTGCTTCCTCCTGCTCACATGTATGACTAATTTAGAAAGCAACCTGGATCTAGGTGAGCGCTACAGAACTGCCTCTTCTCTTCAGTGCACGGACAAAGCACAGCACACAGTAAGTGGAAAATTTATATTTACTTATTTTACTTGGGAATTAATTAACTGTGTTTACTTTTGAGGGAATCCTCTAAAGGCTGGTGCAGAAATGAAGCAGAATAATGTTTGCATGCAGATCCCGTGTGTATATCTTCCTGTTTCATTTTACACTCTGCCCTTGTCCTACCACTTCAGCCTGATTACTCAGACCATACAGCTGGGCTGAAGCAACTTTCTTTTCTAAAACTGAGCTATATAATGGTATCGATAACACATGGGTCTATTTCTCTGTTAAGGTGTGTGTCTGTACAATACCTGAATATCTGATTGCTGAGCAGAAGTTTAATCACTTTAATTAAAAAATTGAAAAATGAAAATGTTAAAACTAAGAAAGGTAAATAGTCTAAACCTTCTATTTTTTTCCTTTTTAATTTTTTTATTTTGGTGGGGGGTGGGGGGGGTGGGGGGGTGAGGAGGGAAAGGAGGAAATAAGATTTAGACATATTAGACATTAAAACATTAAAAAGGGAAGTCATTTAATGTGGAAAAGAAAGCTGCATTATTTTGTTTACCAAACCATTAATTCAAACATACTGAGAATGTTGCCAAACCATAAACTCACAAACTGTATAACTGCAGTGACAGTAAAGCTTGAAACAAGAAAAGAAGGTTGCTTGTCTAAAATGCAAGAGGCATATTAAAACCAGATGTACAGAATCTCAACTTTGAATACTGAGTGTTTCATGCTTGGTTTAAAGCAGCCTTAAAATTGCCTTTACTTTGCATTTACAAGTTTGGATTCGCTGTTAAACTGTGCTTGAACTTGAAGTCAAGATTTGATCTTAGCACACACATATTATTCGAGCCTCCTACTAGAGATTTACTTTGCTATTGGGAGTCTGTTTACTACTGTACTGTATATCCTGAAGGACATTAACAAGCTTTCTGTGATGGACTTTCAGGTGGAATGTAAAATGTAAAAGAATGTGTCTGTTGCATATACAGAATGTTCTCTCTGAGAATTAAACACAAGCATTATAAAAAGGATTTGCCAGTACCTCAAGCAGATGATGATACACTGTAAGAATGCATACAAAGTATGCCTGAATTTATTTTCTGGAGGATCCAATGAGATGACACTTCTCACTTAATTTATTCTGAAATATTAGTCAGGTTGGAGGCTGTTGTCAACACTGGAAGTGAAAGAAATGAGTCTGCACAGTTATGCCTATAAAACATTTTCATTAGTCTTCCTTTCTGCAGAAGAGGTGCTCTTGGACAGACAAGTACATATGGTTCTTTTAATTAGCCATGGCTTAACTGCTACAGTTATCCTTTGTGCATGATAGCCATTAGCCTGATCTGCTGCTGAAAACATCCAGTCTGTTAACACCAACATTCTAAATATGGCAGTTTAAAAGCTGAAATTTTAGGAAGATAAAACAACCATTCCAGAAGAAATATTTAGACCTGTAGTTGCTGGCATCAGGCAGTGGTCAACGTCTACCCCCTACAGGGAGAGAATCTAATTTCATTGTCTCCCTCATTCATGAACACTGTAAGAGTTCCAACTCTTACACTTGAGTACTGAAGTTATTCTCTGGCTCCAACAACTGCCTTGTAATGGCTGGGACAGACTTTGATTAATAGAAAGTCATTTTCAAAGAACTAATAAATAGCATAACTAATAAATAACAGCAGGCATTTTCTCTCTCTTAAATTGAAGCAGGTGGAAAATGGCTTCTAGACTCTAAAAGCCATAGTCAGCAGTGGTTCCTTTCCAGTTACAAAGTGCAAGAATGAATTCACAAAACATTCCTGCTTACCCTAAGTCAGCTGCATGGTGTATGGGTCTTGAACACAACTTTGCATCAAGCCAAATACTGCTACATAAAACATGGCCCTAGACATGGCAGTACAGACACGAGGTTAAGGTACAACCAAGTACAGGTGAGGTGTCGGAGTTATGGGACAAATTTTTTGTGTCAAATTCACATCTATTGTAACAAATTTTGAGTGGTATTTCATAATTTGCTTTCAGTGCAACACATTGCTCTGTAAGGCATTTAGGGATAGGAAGAAAAAAAGGTGATGATGCTACCAACTTAAAAATTTCAATTTATATAAACATACCTGACAAAACTTATCCCAGTTTTCTGGTTTATTTAATTCAAGAAAACTAAAAAATACCATGTGTTTTGATCATATGTGCTGCATTAGCTAGTGTGTTTTTACATGTCTTTAATTCAGATATTACACTTTTACACTTAAGTTATAGTACCATTTACTGCTTTGTAGTGCATTTTTGCAATAGAACAACTTTTAAATATTTTAAATAAGCATCATGTGATTCCTCTTCTTCCCATTTGTTTATCATGACTATGAGTTTTGAGTGTGTGCAGAGTAACCACTTAACCTACTTTTCTGTCTTTCACCATCTTTCTGATATATATGCATGCATATGTACTCATATGTACTCACAAGAAATTTTATGTCCTATGGTTCTCCACACTTTGAAATGGGGTTTTGGATCTTTCAAGACCTCTTCTGTTGGCTTCAGTGCCCAAAATAATTTCAACAAGAAAAAATATGGTATTTCTATATTATGAAGCTGAATCCTGACTTCAGCTACAACTCATGACTGTAATAGAGTTTTGGCTTTATGCATAAACTTGATTGTCACTACCCTTACTCAAAACAGAGCAAGGATCTGAAAAAAAAAAAATCCAGATCATAAAGCATATGTTATTTACCAGTATGTTCAGACCTAAATTTTTCTTTAGTAAGCTGCATTGGTTTTTTTGTTCATGTGGATGAATACAACCCTGGGTGGCTTTGTTTAGGCAAAGATGTTTGAGATTTTTTGCTGTATCAGTTCCATGTTCAAAAAAGGGCCCAATGGGCACTTGTCAGTTTTACTTCAGATTTGTAATGGAAGCATAATGTCTAACACATCAGTTAAATATAGTAATGAAGAATTTCTTAATTACTCAGTAGTAATTTTGAACATTTTGTTAATAAACATAATCTTACTGTACTGTTTACTAACAAAACCACTACAGACAGAAATATTAACCACATTTTTTTTCTTTCTATAACCAACATTTCAACAGAAGGCTTTAATTTCACTCCCACTTGCTGGTGTAGTGGAAGCTATAGGTATTGTATGACACAATGAATCCTGTTTTATCTTCTTTGATACTATTACTCATGGCTGCTAAAGATTTAATGAGTATTAAACTGAAAAAGATGTAGAAAAAGTGCTCATAGGCATAACAATGTGTTACTGATGAGCATCAAAAGATTACCAGGACATTAGCTAGGGTTACAGGAAAACCTCAAATAATGTATGTTCCACAAATCCAAAATATTTTCCATAAGCAATCACTGATGAAAATTTCTCTTCATCTGTATTATTATTCTTTTTTTCTGCTGAGTCCAATGTGCTGCACTTCTAGTCAGGAAGCACTGCTAGTGCTATTAACACAAAAATTGCCCCAGTCATTTACATCAGTGCACTGCAAACTTGGAAGTTTTACTTTCCAAAGTTTTGGGTGCTTCTGTGAATTTATGTGGAAGTGAAGAGAGTTTGATTTTCATTCTTCTGACATTAAATAAGTATCAATGCTGATTTGATGCATGAGCTGCTACTTAAGAGGGCATTTTGGGTACTGCCATGGAAACTAAGCCTTTGATCTAGGAAGCTTAAGTCAAGTGATAATTAGGTTTTGGCAGTGAATGTCTGACACATACTTTTTAAATAAGGTTTAATACCAAGTAGATCTGATTTAAAGATAAACAAATATTTTAGGAATCTGGATACAATAAGATTTCTTGCTGATGTCTATATTAAAACTAAATTGCCTCAACTATAAAAAAATGTTTTTCAAAATTTCTGGTGGATTCAGACAATGTTATATTTTGTATCTTGCTGCTCTATATCAACATGAAAGTCTTAAAATACCATAAAGCTGTTATTTTTGTGTATTTAACTCGTTGGTATCACAGTAAAGAGGTGTTGATTTGTTGATTGTTGATAATTTTGCTCTAAATATATAGACTTGCAGATGTTCACATAAAGTGCTTGTATTAAATAATGCTGTCATTCTGATTTATCCTTCTGATGCTTTAGTACCAGTTCGTGAAGTGGTTTTTCTCATAATTAATGGTAAGTTGATCTTCAAAGGACTTTAGATGTTGATGGCAGCAGGTACAAATATTCAGGAATAATGGAAGTTATACTTCAGGAAGAAATAGAAAATCATGCTTTTCCAGACACGAGTGGCATACAACCTTCTTTCTCCTATGAGGCATTGGAGTGCAAATGTTATTAAAACAAACAGCAAAGGAGCGCATTTTAAAAGCAACACGCCTTTCTCCTTCTTCTAAAAATGTGAGTTCACTTGAAATGATTAATGGGAAAGGCTTTCTGGGGTTTTTACTGCTGTTCTTTAAAGGGTGATAAAGATATATGAACCCCATGATATGCACAAATCCCATGCACAATGACTACAAGTTTGATTCAGTAGCTTACACTCTGGTGTAAAACCTCAGAAAACTGTGGTAAGGAAACCATGAATCAAAATAATTTATTTTTCTTTATTTTTTTTCCTTTAAATTTGAGAGTGCCAAAAATATTCAACTAGACTAGATTGTTTTGGGGTTTTTTTCCCTAAATCTTATTTTGAATTTATTATTTTAAATTCAATTCAGGTGTTATCTCAGTTTCTTCCTGGGAGTTAACAGCAGGGCACAATTTTTATTTAGATTGGTTTTAAAGTATCACCAGCTATGACTTTTGTTACTCTGACAACTTTAAAATTTAAAAAAAAAAAAAAAACAAAAAAACCTGCAAAATTAGGACAAATTGGCCATCAGTCCCTCACAAAGGAAGGGCCAAGGTCAAAAATTAGTTTGTTATATTTCCAAAACGTTGTACTGGACTTTAAAAGCTCACTGAATGTAAACCAGTCTTTGAAATATCTGCACAGCAAATTCATGTCGTGCATGTCACAGATGTGGGTCATACCTGTATAGTAACATTAGTGTTACCCTCAAAATTTGCATTGAATAAAATGAAAGGCATTGTACAAGGTAATGTAATTTCCACCGGAATTTTTTTAGCCTGGTAGGTTTTCTTACAGTGCAAATACACCCTGGGGAACTGATACATGACACAGTTTTATTAATGTTGGTTTTTAAATCATAGGCCCTATGCATCCACACAAACATAGGTTTTCTTTTCAATGCTGCAACAAAACTCCCTCCCCATTTTACTAAATCTTTTTTTTTTTTATAAAATTCCTAAAGAACTAATTTATTAGTTAAGTCCAAGATCTGTTTCATAGGAAGTCTTGTGTTTGGCTGAGGGAGTGCAGTACCTGATGGACTTATTTTCCTAATAAAGATCCTGAAGCAGACAAAAGATTGTCTATAAGAGCACAAAAGTTAGAGACGAGTGTGTCACCCACAATAACACCTCTGTCCCATCTAGAGTCTTTCAGCATCATCCTAAAAAGTCTTCCTAGTCCAAGGTGTCCTAACACAAAATGGGGTATTCACCTCATGATCCCAGGCGTCATGCTTCAATAATGTCATTTAAGCAGCTGAAACACAGCCTTCACAATATTTCACATGAATCAAGATGAAAACAAAACAAAGCAATAGTCATATTTTAGGGTCATAATGTTGCCACGTGAAGATTGCTGCCTCTCCAAGCCAAATAATAAGCAGAAGGGATATGAACAGGGCCTGAAGGAAATGGTTTGCAGAGCTGTTTGCTCTGTAGGGAAAAGCATGTTTTGGTTTGTTTTGATCACCGAGACAAAGGCTCATCCCTAATAAATCTTTCATTGGTTAATGCACAGCATTAGCAGCAAGTGGTACAGCACTATAGTGTGGATGGATAGGGATAGGATAGAACAGAAGTAACAGATAATCACAGTTCCAACTTTATTAGTGGGAGAAAACCCACCCTTAATCCAATAGAGATGATGTTAATTTTCCTTTGATGGAATAGAGATTTGAGAAGGCTGTGCAGATGGCCAGCACTGCAGAGAATAGCTCTGTCAGGCCTCCTCACGCATCCACAAGGACACAGCATGCCAGCAAAGCTTGATGGTCCATGGATCAGTGCTTCCACCTCTTCACAAGCCAAATTTCCACAAGCTGATATGATTTCCACAAGCATGTATGAGGTGGCAGGGATATACCAAGATAAATAAACCCTGTTTGTTATTTCATGGAACTTCTTGTGGTTCATCACTTCTCCAGGTGACCTTACTTGGCAGATGTTTTAGCAGAAGAAAGATTTAATGACATGTCAAGTGAGCTACTCTGTTATCACTGCAATGGCTCCCCTCACACCAAGTTTAAGGCACATTAACAGGGTATTGTGGGAGAGCAGACACAGCTGATGCCCATGCAGGATTGGATCTGTGAAAAAAAAACCAGATAATGTTGTCTCTAGAGGGAAATTTCTGCCAAAATACACTCTGACTTCCATAGTGCCTGTATTTAGCATACGTTTTTTATTTAGCACCTTTATAAAGATTTAAATGTATATATACTTGCATTCATAAAAGACATGTCAATCACACTTCACATTACTGGATTTAAGATCTTGTAGGCTACAAATTTTACTTATTGCTAGCATTTATCAGCATTATCAAGACCAAGTACAAATTTGATGAGGGTTGACAACATCCATTTGCAGCGATTAATACAATCTCACAGAAAACACAGGTTTATGAACCTGATAATCTCAAGTGTTTTGGATTTGCTTGGGTTTAAAAATGCCAGTGGCTACTTGTCAAACTTCATTTGTAAATCAAAACTGTTTTTCAATTCTACACCTGCAAAACAAGTGTTCAAAACTTGTAAACTTCTTTATGGATATATACTCTTGGCCTTCAGATGTAGTGGAAAGAGTCCAAGACAATTTTTTATGGCTGAATTATAAACACCTGAAAAATGGAGTTTGAAATGAAAATGCTGACACAGCTTTAATTATTGCAGCATGAATGATTTTATTATACACTATCCACAGTGTCTGTACATACAAAGTGCATGTTCTAGTGTTCTAATATTTCATTTAAGAAAAAAGCAATTACTTAGCAGATGTAGAGACCTACGCATAAATGGGCTAAAGCAATACCTTTATGCTGTTTGAAAACCTATATGGAATGTTATTACCGCATAAAAGGGTTTATATTTTAGAAGACTCAAAGGTACAGAGAACCAGCTAAAGCAATAAACTGCTCTGGTGTACTTAATTAAAAAGCTTCATGTTACTGAAGTCAATTGAAAAACAGAAGGTTTGATTTTTAAGGTAATTTTTTCCTTTTCTGTTAAGTGCTTATCAAGTGTTAAAGAATTAAAATGTTGTCCCAGCAGTTTAAATTGAGAATAATTTGCTTTTCTTCTATTGAAGGCAATTCTTTATGCTGTCAACCTAGACGCATGTAATAAAATGGGCAATGTGAATGTAATTGGGTGACATGGTTGGATTTAATTTACCTTTAATTAACCAGAATTGTAGAAGAAGTGGGGAAATCAGTATTGAGACATTTCAGAAAACAAATTTTTAAATGTCAATCTCTTTACATAAAGCTGGAAATCTTTGCCAAAAAAAAAAAAAAAAGAAAAAAACAAACAAGAGGATTGCTGAAATATGTTCTAAGTTTATAAGCACAGAATGTTAGAGTAGATTTTGACTCAGTCACATAAAAGACCAATCTCCAGACTGGATTTGTTGGTGAAACTGGAATGCCTATGAGAAATAATGGATTTCTGTGAACTCTACACTCTTAATGATGTTGTGTGTGATCCATTTTAAAGAAGTGATTTTTTTCTCTGTTTTTTCTTCTTTTTTTTTCTTTGCTTTCTAAGATGGTGGTACAACTTCATGAAAATGCCTCTTTTTGGGAAGTCTAAGGCTTGTGTGCACTTTCTCGACAGATGAGTGTGGGATGTGTGTGGCTGAATGAAGCCTCTTGCGGTTCCCTCTTTCTTGAGTGAGGTCTACATTGTCCTTGGCATGGTTTGTGCTGTGAGGTGGTTCCAAGAGCAGGCAGAGAACAGCAGTGCCCTGGGCCCACTCCCAGGACACACTCTGGAGCCGAAAGCAATGAGGATGGTGGTTTGGATTTACCAAGCTAGGTCTCTGCCTGGGGGAGCAGGCAGAGCCGTGCTCTGGGGACATCCACCTGGAGAGACCTGCCAACTCCCAAGGCTTTATGTAGAGTGTTTAGCACAGCACAAAGAGACACAGCAGAAATCTGCTTCACCTGGGAAAAAAACAGGAATTAACATAGGAATTAGGAGTTTCTTTGTCTGGTGTCTTTGTTCAAAATTCTACACTGTTTAACCACTAGAATGTGTAAAAGGGATCTAGTATTCAGATAACACAGACAAAAAAAGTGTTAAGAACACATAAGAACCCAGTTTGTTGCTGACTCAAAAGAATGTTTAGGTCCCATGTGGTTCCAGCATGGTTTTATGTCTGGAGAAAAGAACAGAACAGGTATATTTTTAATTACTTGGAAAGAAGGGGAAGAACCTGGTGGCAGTCAATTTTAAAGTTGTTTAACCAAATTTACAGGATATAGGGTAACACATTCTGAATTCATTCCTATTTCAAATCTAAGAGTCAAAATAAAATTAGAACGCTTGATGAAAAATTCCAGATTACTACTACTGTTAATTACAATTGCTGAATTACTGATTTTAATTTTTCTAACTCCAGTTTCCAGTGTTCCTTTTTGGAACATTAATGTCCATGTAATTAATAGTCCTTTTTTTTTTTTTTTTTTTTTCTGGTCTAAAATATTGTGGTGTTTATTACAAACACTGGTCCCAGATAAATTTCTAGTTATATAGCCTTCCCTATATACTCACCAAAGGGAGGTAAGGACCTCCACTGAATGATTAATCCTTTAGGTTGATGCTATTGCCCTCTGGACATAACTCTTTCCTTCCACTGAAAGACCAGTAGTAACTACAGAAAGACTCTACAATACTCACTTCCAATCTGGAGATGCTTGTATTAGGTGCTTAATGATTCACATGATAAATCTGGAGCTGAATTCAATATAATGTTATAAATTATATTGTCCATCTCTTTGCTCACTCTTAGAAATCCTCTGAAAGCATGGGCACCAGAACTAGAAACAACATTCAATGGTAGTTACACTAAGAGAAAAAAGTATAGAAGTAATTTAATTTCAGTAACCCATACTTCTTTCTTTGGTTTTGATTACAGTCCTTCATTTCACTTCAAGACAATGAAAATAGTAATCCTATCTGTTCTACTTGTTGTAGAGGTGTGACTTGATTGGTTTTTGTGTGACTCACATTTTACATCAGATCATGTAAATTAGAATCAGGCTCTGTATATATAAAATTTTAGGTCTCAATGAGTTCATATTTCATTTAGTCCTAACCTTTTCCTTTAATTAACTGTACTATACCCATACTACATAATGCAACATAATATTTCAATCAATCTTAAAGCTACTTTCATGAGAGGATATTATGTTTCTTCTGCATGATATATATTAGGTGAAATCAAATATAGTAAAATCCTGTATAGTTCACATTCAAAATGAATGTCTACTAAACAATCTAGCAATTTAACTTGTAACAAAGATGCTGACTAAATTTATAAATAATTTCTTCATTATTGTCAGAATGCTGGAATGCAAACCAGCAGTGGGGCAAATTTTCAAATAGAGTATGGATTTTACACACACTATAAAGTAGGGAAGAGGGAAAGAGCAAGGCAGCAATATGATCTTAACATAGAAAAGAAATTTCCTGCTTTTCAGACAGGTACATTTAACAGTTATTGCTATTTCACTATAGTCATGTACTGAAAAAATTATGGGCACAGAAAAATAAGTACAGCTTACTTCAGAATGCTTAAAAACAAGCAAATATTTAAATAGTGTAGTAGTCTAATATTTCATTTTCCAAAGGCTAAAGTAAGTGTAGAAGCAGGTCAGTAAGGAACAATGAATCCACCCTTGCATTCCCAGTTGCCCTGGTGTAAATGTAGAAATGTTTCTTTCCTGCAGAGGTTAATGCCAGAGAACTGCTATGCCATCAAACCCCTGGCACATGTACAAGCAAGAAGTGAGCCAAGCCTGAAAACAATGAAAACAGATAGAAAAGGGGCCAATTAGTCATATCATTGATAAAATTAAATATGACACAATTAGAGCTAATTATGTCCTTGCTCTCAATTCAGATTTTATTAGTTTGGGAGCCCTTGGAGGTAGCCTAAATTATACATGTTATGTTTAGTTTGATGGGATTTTTTACCCTGTTTGCTTTATGTCCTCATGGGCTGGGTCCCCAGCTGGCACAGAAGAGTTGCTATTACCTTCAGTAGGACTGGAAGCATTTACGCAGAGGAGGAACCGCAGCTGGATTTGTTGGCTGACTAACTGGACCCTTGGATAATTTTTTTTTCTTTTATTTCTCCTTTTTTTACATATGAAAGCATTTAGGTTTTAATCTCACAGTGTTTCTCCAAAAGTCTGAGAAAAATTAACATTAGCATACAACTGCTTTGATGGCAAAAGGAAAACTAACAACTTAAGTCTCTGTAAAAGATGAAAAATGGAGCTGGGGAAAAAAAAAACCCTTTGCTTCTGCAGCAGTGCAAATGTGCTCTGTAGCACAACCTTGATCTCTTAGTTTCCAGATCCTGGAACTAGTTAAAGTTCACAACAGTCCTTATTTAGCATGTACCTTTCCCACACAAACAGAAACACGGACAGGCAGTGGATGGCATATCCAGATCTTGTATGAAGTACATCTCTTTTATTGTGTCTATAGCATAGCACATGGAACCAGCAATAATAGGTCTCAGCTGGCACTTTAATAATACTAGTTATAATTACACCCCTGAAAGATGCATTAAAAGAACATTACTATTATTATTATTATTATGGTGGAGTTAATCACTCCTCTGTTGGATTATCTGGAATCAGTATCATTTGCTCACATCCCCCTCACAGTTTGCCTTGCAAATGTAGCGCCAACTTTGGGAAGACAATATTCAGTGTTTTGTTTTCTCATCATTGTTTCCATGGGTGGCTGCAGATCTTATAAATACAATACCAAATGCACTTACTCTGATGACAGAGCTGTGACTATCTCTGTGGCTCTTGCTTCTCTATTATGCAAATTTTTCACAAAATATGTGCCCATATTTGCAACTCACTTTTGAAATAGAAAAGTGCTATTAATCCAGTTTAGGAGGGATCCTTTAGCAGCAACATGCTCTTCCAGTTGATTTACATGGTACAAAATGTACATTACATGATATTTGTAAAAGGCAACTCCTCTTAAAGATTTGTTGTGTCATCAAATATATGTATATAACTTTAATGAAGCATTTACTAAATTCATAAATTATAATCTCAGAGACAATCTGGAGAAATTGGGATTGGCATAACTGCAAATTATAACCATAGTTCATTAATGCTATATTGCTAAACAGAGGTCAGGGTGCCAAGTGAGGGTCATGTAACCGCACTCCATTCCCAAATCCATGCACGTGACAGAGGGTCGAGTGGTCAGTCTTGCAGCTGAGAAGCAGTGACACATTAGAGAAATTTAAAATCACTTCAGGGTCAATGCTCTCCACTGATTCACAGCCAATGAATGAACAATGGTTGTGGAAAGCATAACTTAAGAGAATGAAGCGAAGAGATATGAGGATAAATGATAAAATGAGATACATTAAAAGAAATACAAGGTTGTGTTAAGAGAAAGAAATAAGCAGCAGCACAGGCACTTGATCAGATTCCCTTACGTGGGGGCACAGAAAGAAAACAATGTTCACAGGGAACTTCCTTGCACTTTTTGCTGTTGGAAATTACACTTTCAATTTTCACTTCTGTGCTTGGTCAAAAGCTCCTGGGAATTCCATAAAATTAGTTTTGCCATGGGTTTCAGCAAGTTTTGGATCCGAATCTTTGAAGATAAGCTCTGGATCAGGTAGACTGAAAGCAGACAACTTCCTGTATGATGTGTGAATAGATGAGGAGGGATATTCTAAATTTGAGTGATATATATAGCGACAGAAATTTTGCGCATCCACCATCAATCCTTCTCTGGACTATTTTATTCCTGATTCATTACAGAACTTTGCACTGAGGCAATTATATTATATTGGCTTTAAAGAGATGAGGTTAGGTGCTGCAAATGGTATTTTTAACACCTGTTGAGAGTTTTTCCTAGCTGATCACAAAGGAGGCATTTTCTGCAGATGTTGTTTTCCTGAAAAATTACTAACTTAATCTTTCCATAATACCAGAAGCTGTAATAATGCAATTAATAACCACTTGACTGCCTAATCAACATTCATTGGGTAGCAGCAGCTTTCTACAATGTTTTTAAGATGATTTAGCACAAAGGTTGGCAGTAACTTCTTGACAAAGTATTTTTTGTGTGAAGAAAATCCTAGCTTCTCACAGGTACTCTTGAGAGGAACATGTCACTGCTGGTGATAGTCTATCCGGAACCCATCCCTCAAAGTAAAGGACAGGATGGATGGTTGTGTGGAGGGAAAATGTAGAGAGAGAAACTCACACAAACTTTTGGTGCACCCGGTTCCTCTCTTTAGGATGCTGTTTGGCCTGCTGAAATTTCTGTTCTTTAGGTGAGAGGATCAGAGATAATTTTCTTTCCACCAGCTGAAGGCCTCTGGAGCACAGTCTGTGTTGAAAGAGGGTGTTCATCCTGACATCCCTCAGCTCAGGCTGGTTGGGGGGAGAAAGCAACTCATAGCTTAGTCTGTACTTATCATGGACTTTGCACATAGGTTTATTCGTTCTGGAATTGGTTCTGGATATTTTGGCTTGGGAATTTAAACTTTTTGGCCTGAAACATTGTGAAATTAAACCACTGAAGAAAAAGACCTGAGAATTCCATGACTTTTGTATGAGAGTGTTACTACATGAAAGATTTTTTCCAGGAGTTTAAGCTAAATTTTGGATCCTCCAGTCTTTATCCCTTTCTGTTGAGTCTTTCTTTCAACCAAACCCACTCCAAGGTTGTCCCTTACCAAATATAGTGCCAACTTCATGAGCAGATATGCTACCATACAAAACTTCCATCTTGACCTCTTATAGGAAAAGGAGACACCTTGTTTAGGCTGAATGTCTTTTGGTGAAAAAGTAGAAAACCTTTAAAAAGATAAATAAATCTGATATGATTTACCCTCTTTTGTGACAGCGGAGCATCACAGCAGGACCTGGATGTATTACAAATGTTTAACAGGAAACAATCAGCTAAACGTAGAATGAATAAGATCTAGTTGGTAATTAAAATTATGAATATTTGTACTAATATGAAGATTATTAAAAACTCCAATCATTAAAGGAAGATGGTTTTATTTTTTGCTGTGCATGATGAGCATAATCAACATCAGTAAATCTGAACTACCAGAATACTCCTATTGATCAGTGGAAATATTTATATCCCTGGTGTGGCTGAGCCCCAGTGAGCCGCTAAGCCCCAAGCAGCTCCTTACTCAGAAACCAGAAGTCTAAAAGTGAGAAACGCATTGGCTGAGATAAGGACAGTTTAATAAGTAAAGGAGAAATGGGGATGAAACAGAAAGGAAAAAAAAAAAAAAAGCAAAGAGAGAGATTGACCTTTGGGGAGTCATGTATGTGACTTCATGTGTCCCTGAAAATTCAGTGAAAATGGCTGTAGCAAATTCTTATGCTAATTCTTTCACTTCATTTTAGATATTTTTTAATTATATACAGATTAGTTTGGTAAGAAGAATTGCTTTAATTCCAAAACTTTTATGACAAAATCAAAATTAACATTTTTCAAGTCATATTTCCTTAAATCTGAATGAATATTAGACTATATTAATGTACCCATTAACATATCTAGTTTGGAATAATACGGGCTATAGATTTTTTTTGTGAAAGTCTTATAAAGCTTCCAAGATTCTGGGGAGTTTATAGTTTTCATTGTCCTTGAGACAATTTTAATTTTTTAAATGATTGCAGTGCAAACAAGACATGACTTGGCTTCACTTTCTGTCATTAGATACAAAACAACCTAAACCATCCATGGAAACAAAAGATTATGAGCAAATATAAACCATAGGTAAGGTGAGGTAAGGGATGGGAATTTTTGCATAAAATTTTTGAAATCTCAGCCTGAAATTTCTGAAAAGCATCGATATGTCTTTGACTTTCAGAATTCTTAAATCCCTTCATCTTGCATTCACTCATGAAAAGTTTCTTGCATTTCTGTAGAATAAGCATCATTCAGCAGTTATTAATGCCTAATTAAAACCACAGTCATGAAGAAGTTCCCTGAAGAGCTCCTTTAGGGATAGCAGCGTATCTGTTCCAGACTTGTGTTTCTTTCTGCTATTTCTAAGATGAAGATAGCTGAGTCACAGTGAATGCTAATTTCTGTAATGACATTGCCTCATGCAGAGGCATTCCCTCTGGAGTAAAGAACTGGCAGTGCTGCAAATTCATCAGCTCATTTAGAAGGACCTGAACCAGCATTAACCTGCCATGTCCTTCAGAGAACACCAGGTAAGAGGAAAAGAAAGAGAAAAGTCACCTCAACAGACAAGTTGTTCTCCATGAAAACAAGTCTGCATTTTGCTTTCCATTTCAACAGTTTGGGTCAAAAGTGACCCAGGAAGACACAATCACGATTTTTTTAATATATATTTTTTTTTTGTTCTTGTAGCATTTCATGGACTTCACAGTCTTTCTCCATTCTGCCTCATGCACCATCTTAATTGCTTTCTCACCCACTTTTCTGCACTCTACATTTATACTTTACTGCTGTTCTGATATATTTTGCATCTTTTCTTATCCTTTTCTTTTTGCATTCTTCTTTGTACTCCTTAGTCTCCTTCTGCTTCTCTTTACTTTGACTTTACTGGACAATCCTTTTCCTGTTTTCCTGGTTTTCCCCATAGTTTGTATGACATCTTGCTGTTAGGGTTCTTGCTTTCTTATGTCATTCTTTGGTTTTTCCTCTGCTTCTCAGATATCTCTAAAAACATCTTTGTCTTTCCAGCTTCTGCTATTTATCATTTTAGTATCTTTTTCATTATTTTCATACCATAAAATGTCTTGTGGTGAAGAATTTGCAGCAGATGCTGAATAAGTAAAATGGTAAAAGCTTTGTTTAAAATCAAGGATGTTGGTATTACTGTAGGGGGAAGGTTCAGAAGAGACAGGTGTAAGGACTCAATTCATGTCTTTGGACTACTTTCTCCTTTAAACTCATTGTCTGTTTAAAAAATGCTCAGTGTTTGCTCAGTATTTTCTATGGTAACAGTAATAATAAGGACCATATGATGGAGGACAAAGTGACTTTTTAAGATGTATTAAGAACTGAACTTCACAAAAGACTGTCACACAGAACTGTGGCATATTACTTCAGCCTTGGGTGTTGATTTTACCTCACTAAATTCCTAAGAATATGCTTATTCTTCCTTCCTTGTCCTAATTTCTTACACATTGATGTATATACTGGCAGGCAGTTGCTACATTTTACCTCAGGGATTTCTGTACTTCAGTTCTTGATGAAGTAATCCCTTTGTCTAGTTTCTATTTAAAATCTCTTGGGATAAAAGGTAACACATGAAGATGTGTAGAATTGTTCTCATTCCAATCTAGCTGTAAAAAATTGAAAGAGATGATAGTACAAAAAAGAAAAAAAAGGTGCAGATAATAAAATTCTGTGAGCAAAAGAGATTAGGAAAAATTACTGAATAGTTTAATTCCAAAATAACATCCATCCATACCTTGATTTTTAAACAAGCTTTTAAAAGATGGGTGACTCATCTGTAAAATGTTGAGGTCAGCAAATAACATTAACATCCAGTAAAAATTCCTAATGGCCACCCATTCCATGTAAAGTATCAACGTTTTGCTTATTGTATATGACACAGAAGGAGGAAGTAACACAACCTGTGTTTTATTACTTCAATCAGATGCAAAAGGTTTTCGAAACTTCAAATTCAACTGAAAGCAGCTGTTGGGAAAATATCATTACATTATACCTTAAGCTACAAAAGCCAATTTAATGGTGACATTTTATTTTATTCAGATGGTTCTTTCTTTTATTCTCTCCAACCCAGTAAAGCCTGTGGAAATTGTATCTGGATGAAATCACCAGAAGGTGAAGGGCCCATGACTAAAAACATTCTTTAAAGATTATTCAAGGTTACAGTCAAATGGAATAGCAGCACTAACGAGAGCAAAGGTCTCCATACCTACAGGAAGTAATATTACATTGTTTAGCAGGGCCTATAAGAAAACACAGTCTTGTTACTAGATTTGGTTAAATGTCAATTAAAGTGCTGAATAAAACCATTAGATACTACAGCAAACACAGTTATTTTGAAATGCAGGGATGTAATTTCTCCAAATCAGTGTAGAATGGAGGCTGCAGGTGGAGTTACCTCACACCCGATTCACTTCCAGTTATAGTCATTGCACCAGTTTGAATAACTCTTCCCCTGATTTGATTAAATCATTTTTCTATTTGTCTCTCCTCTTGGCCACGAATACATTTGCTCTACATGGAGACTGAGCAGAGACATTGTACCTTTAATTTCAGTAGGTATGATAAAAATCCAAGGGCAGTTGTTTGAGTCAGCACAGAGCTGAGTCTGTGCCAGTGTTCAGCCCATGACTACACTTGACTGAAGTAACTTCCAGGAGTGTGAGCATGAAGTGCCCCTTTGCCACATCCCGTGGCTTCTGAACTTTAGATGCAGTTGGCAACCCTCAAAAAATTTTGCTTCCATGGAACTGGGATTATTACTATGATTCTGTAACTAGTTCAGAATTTTCATTTTGAGAAGACACTGTGACAATCAGTTTAGCAACTTAAGTTTTCATTTTATGAAAAGAAATGCTACTCTCTTTTGTTTTCAACTTGCTGCCAGATACCTTGTCTTGGTACCCTGCTGAACTTGTTACAAGAACTGCTGAATGCTGTATAATCAGCTATTAGGATCAGAGGACATTAAAATATAGAACCAAACTAGTCTTTATTTTATGCTAAGGAGGCAAATCCTGATTAATTTCAAGAAATGAACCCAAAGGAATAGAAATGTACATGGAAACTAGCTATACAGTTCCTTTAGGAAAGAAAAAAAAAATATAAAAATTGCAAAATAGCAAAGCCCAGGGGCACTGCTGGATAGACAAATTTGTATATCTGCATCTTCATATACCAGGTCCAGTAGTGCCAGCAGTCTGAAGAGTTACCTTAATAAGGAGATGATTCTCTTACATGTACATTCTGATTATTTGGGGCATTTGTCAAAACTCTTCAGAAAAAAAATAGTCAACACTGTTATTTAATAGAAAAATGAAGATGGGGGACTGAAGTTTGTCAGTAGATCATTGTAGTTGCAACTAAACATGGTCATAACAAAATATACAAGAGCATATATATACATCTACCCTTAGGTATATATATTTTTTATCAAAATCTAACTTGTGTTTCAATATATCAGTTTCACTTTACTAGCCTTCTATGTTAAAAAAATATAACAATGAAACCATGCTTAATTCACAAAGCAAACAAAATTATTTCATTTTCCTCCAAATTCAATCCCCTGAAGGTTATTAAATCTCAGGATACCTGTTACTTTCAGTTTCTTCAAAATTCCCCCAAAACAACAAAGAAAATCTCATTAGACTATCTGTTATTCTTTGTAATCTTGCTAAAGTTGCCACATACCTTGAAATTCCTGATTCACAGTGAATAGCCCCAAATGAATTAAACAAATATGTTTTCTGGAAGGGGTTAGGTAAGCAGCTATTACAGATTATTACAAGAAGTAGCTGTATTTTCAGATGTCCTGACAAATAGTTGTCCAGTCAGTAGTCACTTTCATACATATTTTACAATAAACTTGAATATAACTGTTTTCTTGTTACGTGTCTGCACAATCAAGCCTTGAAACAGATGTATTTTACTCCCCATGAATGAATCAGGAAAAGGACATTTTTACCCATCATCACAAAGACCTTTCCATACCAGAAGCTTAAATATACAGACACAAAGAATTCTGAGAAAGTTCGGGAGAGTCGGTGCTGTCAAAAAAATTTTTGCAAAGAGGACAACCCTCATTCTGCTGAGAAACAGTAGTGCTGAGGTGGGAGAATTCTTCAAAAATTCCCTTTGATCCAACTTCTGTCTTTGCAGTTAAAAGTTCATTGCAGTGGGGTTTGAACTGATGGATGGATTAGAAGGACGGAATCACTGCTGAAGTTCTTCAACTGTTATGAAACATAAACATTAGGAAATTAATTGATTTCTCCCAACTGAATTGCATATATTGTGCAGTATTTGAGTTGGCAAGGCATAAATAGGTTGGTCATTTTGAATTAGATCATAAAATTTCTTCAATTTTTTTTCCCATTTCCCATGCGGCATTCCCATTATTTACATGGCCAATGTGGTTTTCCCTATTGTTTTGGAAGCCTTTGTTTGATCAAAAAATATAAAATCATATTTCTTCATGCATGACTTATGCATCTGTTGACTTATGCATCTGTTCTAATGACTGTTTTATTGCAAAAAAGATGAAGTGAAATATAAATGAAATGGGGAATTTGTGTGCTTTTATAATTCACAGTGCATGTCTTTGTTGAAAAATATGGCAATATTCTACCGTATTAAGCTAATTTGTTTATACAAATACTGCTCTGTGTACTTACTGCAAATGATGCACATACTTGTAAAACTGGAAATGTAGATTGCCATGTGAGGAAAGAATATCTTACCAAAACCTTGTCCTAGTTCAATTTTTAAGCACTTACTAAGCAATTCTAAAGCATGAATATCTCTCACTGGAGGCAACATGCATTTGCCAGCTTTAAGTCTCACAGTAAAAAAAGGCATTTAAAGATGGGGAGGAAGGGAAATATTTAAAAAATCTACTAAAACTGAATTTTCATGCTATCCTTCTAGGCTGGGGAAAGCCTTATTCATAATTTCTACACGAAGTAAGGAGGTTTTCCTATGCTCAACCTTCTTTTCAGGCTTTCTGGCACATTGCACTGCATGTACAATTTGTGTTTCACATAATTTATATTTGATTACTTTCACGGTATGCTGTAAAGCCCACCTTTCTTTGAAGTATTTACAGCTATTGGAGGCTGCAAAGGGTTGTGGATTGTTAGAAGGGCAAGAAAAGAAGTTTTAATTTGTCTATTTGCTGGTTGTAATGAATACTGTTGTTTTACAAGAATGTCAAGCACCTTTTTTGTTCATATGTGCTAGCAAGGGCTCCTAGCTGCTTTGCTATAATAGTTTTCTTACAGCCACCTAGAAGCATATTTTAAAGCATTATTTCTAATTAACTTCAGTTTGGAAATAATTCTGCCTGCAGTGACCATATTTTAGTGGAAGCCAGTCTCAAAGTATAGCAAATAAGTTAAAGTGTATCTGCTTAGAAAAGTTAGGACAAATCATGTGTTACCTTTTTATAGTTTTGCAGTGATTTGCAATCGTTTAATCCAAGATGAAACTACATTACTCAGCTGAACCAGATAAAACTTATAAGTCAGAAATCTCATTGCCAACAAGAAACAGAACCATGACTTCCATGTTATGGATAATATTCCAGTCTGTGGGCAGAAGTCTGTACTTCAGAATATGTGCAAGGTGTGTTTAGTCTGCACCATGGACTATAGCAGAGTTATAAACAGTTATATCTGATGTGTACCCCAAGCCATATATAGCTGTAGGTCTTAAAAAACTGATTCTAAGCATCACAAATCAAGAGGTTTACGTGTGCCCATGATTTGGAGAACGGTTTCCTGCCATGCAATTCTTTCCTGCTCCACTTGAACAGGATGTAGTGGATGATGGAACCTGAATGTAACCCGGAATCCTTTCCACCTTGCTTTTCCTCCAGCACCACTGGGTGTCCAAAAAGAGCTTAAAATCCTTTGAAAGCCGTCCTGCAAATTGCTGCTTCCTTAAAAATGGTGACAACTAGCAGTACTGTGCTAGTCTGGAACAAGGACAAGCTAAAAAAAGCCTGTAATTACTTTTGTGCTCCAGCTTCTGCTGCTAAAGGGCAGATATGGCTTCAATACTGGTGCAGGAACGATACAGAGTTTGCTTTCTTCCATGTAAGGAAATCCTTTCCCTGGTGTTTAATGGAACAAATGCAGCTCCAAATGCTTCCTATTCCTGTGCTAGTGTGGCATAGCATCTGGCCTATATTTGTTAATTCCTTCGTAAATCACAGACCCAGATTTTTAGAGGTTGTTGGGGTTTTTTCACAAATAGGGTGGGATGTTTCCCTTGAACACTCTTAATTGTTTTTGGTGTAAAAATGATTTGACTGAGATCAGGATCAGACCTAGAAACTTGAAGAAATGAAGCCTACAGACAGCTGGCAAAAGCACCATTTCTCCTTGCACATTTATCTTACTCAACTTGGGGGGCCTGGGGTTAATTAGATGAACAAAAATTCTGTTAAACAAGGCTCTGTAAAGTAGATCTGTGTTCTTCCTGGATTTAAAACTCATTGGTTCTACTCTCTGGATAAGCATAAAAGAACTATTCAGCTCTTGGTGTACTCATTTCATCTCACCGTTGACATTCAAGCAACTCGAACACAGCATGAAGTCAACATTTGGTGATGAAACACTAATGAATCTTTAAAAGGACTGTTGATGTAATACTTTGCTGATTGGATAGTGAGCTCTTTACTTTTGTTTTCTACTTATATAAGTGCTGATTGATGGAATAGTTTTTTAGATTCCTTAGGAATCTGGGGTTTTTCTCTGCTGAATTTTGATTTTGTAGTTTAATTTTTACTTTAGTTAGAAAATTGTTTCCCAGCAAGTCAGGGAAATGGAAGGGTGGAGCAGCACTAGTTTTGATTAAAAAAGGACAAATTAAGCAAGTAAACAAAAATCACCATGAGTCATTGCCTCTTTATCACAAACATTTCCCCACTTATATGGTAAGGATAATTAAGGACAATTCCCCACTGAAAATTAATGATTTGGCTGTTCAATTTCTGCACACTTATTCTCTATGCCCAGCTCTGTGCTGATGGGTTGTTCATTTATTTTGCTCAGAGGAGCATCATACTTTTTGCCTAACAAGAAAAGTTCAAAAAAGAGTAATAGTTTCACTTTTCCTGCTGTAGTAAATTGGATACATAAGGTTCTTGCATATTGTCAGTTTCTGCTTTGCTCCTTTGTAGTACTTTAGAGCAGTTTTGCTGTTGTCCCTCCTGGCACCTTATTGAATGGATGTTGATATACTCTGTTTTAAGAAAGGATCAAAATATGTGTCCAGTTTGGAAAGATTAGGATTTTGAAAGAAAATGCCATAAACCTTTTTTAGAAGTTAAAGAGATGCTATAATAGATATTTACATAGGTTGAAAGTTTGCCATTTTTAGCCCACAGCCACTCCAACATCGGTCAGAACAGAGCACATATGGCAATGGAGACCATTCCAAAATCCAAGAACAAAAATATTTAGCCAATTAAAACCCACTGATGGAAGTATTTTTCAATGGCAGCCAACTGTCTCACTTTGAACACTGGGAGGAATCAGGACTGTTTTAACAAATCAGCACCTAGACAGCTTCCAAAAAATGCATTACTAGTTATGAAATAATATTTATGGAAATGAAATAGAAATTAAAACCAGGATATTTTTTCAACAAATGCTTACTCAAATAAGCTTATTTTCTCCCAAAGATTTTGTGTATGAAAGACCATATAATTTGAAAATATTTATATTAAAAAAAAGTTGAGCAAAACAAGGGAAAAGTTCTGAATTGCTTACTTATTTTCAGTTAAATTTTCAAGATGATTAGAATTAATACAAAGGGGAAAATAATTTGGCACGCAATTGAACAACTTTTGTAGTTCAAAAAACTGCAACCCTCTTATCAACTGAAAAGTCACTTGAGAGAATACAAAAATGGACACCATAAAAAAACATACTGCATTCATTCACATTCATAACTCTATTTCTGTCTTTGTCCTGCAAGCAGACTCTTCTCAAGTCTGATCATATTTCTGAGTATTAGTCAATGTTTATCTTTTTTTAGTAGCATATTTGTCTTTCTTTTGTTTTTAATTTTCTATTATTCTGTCTTTAAAAACAAACCAAACTTGAACATTTTAATTGGATTCAAAATTCTGATTGTGTATACTGATTTAACATGTTATATTTCACTGCTTGGAAAATATGATTTTTAGGGAGAAAAGTCTTCAATCTTTTTAAATTTTTTCTTAAGTCAAAAAGAAGACATCTTAAATTACAGATGATATAAGATGTCTCTCAAAATTCCATGGAGTCTGCATATCTTTAGGAGTCTGTGTTTAAAATTAATTCTAAAGTGCAAGGCTGAAGGTTCGGGGATTTTTAGCAAGTCTCATCAAAACATTAAAAGAATTCCAGCATGTGATTTCTTATTGTTACATATGGTATATAAAACCCTGAATCTTTTGATGTAACACTCTTAATGCTGAGAAAACTCTCTGATTATCCTCTAAACTTTGATATAGTCCCAATCTAAAATGAGTCCAGAACACAGTATTTTCTAACCCTTAAGAAGTAAGTTTATATTCAGTAACAGTTATAGTTGGAAAAATAACAACTTCTTTATTTAAAGATGGTGCTTAGTATAAGTTTAGATTATATAGGTTTAATATATAGTTTCCGCAGTAACAGAGGATTGCTTTTGTCAAAGCCTGAGGTTTTGTCCAATGCCACATGCCTGGTTTCCTAATAAATCCATTGATATCTATTTTCAAATAATTGTTTCTCTTCTACATAATACAATATATTTTAAGCACAGTTTATTTAATTTATGGTGTATCTCAAATTACACCACCCCTCAGCACATTTTTAAATTTCCAAGAAGTTATATTGCTGTATACATCCACTGGGACAAATTCTCCTCTAGTATACATACCAAGAGAAATCCTGTATGAGGAAGTCTACATCGAAGTCAATTAAGTGGCAATCATTTGCAGCACTTAATTTTGCCATTAAACTCTAAGCAGGGACCATAATTTTCCAAATGTGTGTAGGCATGCTACGATCAGGAGGTCTTGGTTGGTTAGGGATTAATTCTAGGATTTATTAAAATACAGATACGTGACATTCATAGAGCAGAGCAAGAAGAGTTTTTCTCAATGAGTTTCACCCACAGTTAGACATGAACTTTGTTAGGACAAGTATAAAATCACAGTAAAACCAAATGCAGGGGTACCTTCCCCTCTCCCTCATAAAAAGCTATTACATTTATATAGCAGTAGTTGAAAAATAATTTGTGTGAGAACAAACTTTCATTATGTTCAAACTAGTCACCTGTTTATATCTGGTTCTCTCCTACATGCTATTTAAACTGGAACAAACCAAACATAAAACAGTCTGCAAAGTCCCTAAATATTCTTTATCTTTAATCATATGATAGACAATTTCAGATTAATGACCATGTTAGCTTAATGTGATAAGTCTCTATACATGCTTCTCTTCAAACATCAACAGGAGAAGGGAAATATGTGACAGTTGTTAAAGATTTATTTCAGAAATCATGGTTCTTTTTGCTTGAACAAATGGTCAGAGAGAGTGATGAGTGACCTCTTACTCTGGGTTCAAGCCAGTTGCAAAAGGCAAAGAAAAATGGTACCACTGGTCATCAAGAGATGAACTTCCCATTTGTCAATACAACTTAATTGGGAAAGCAGGTAATAGCCTTGATAACATCACTGACAAATTTCCACATCAGCTTTGGCCCACAGTACCTCTGCTTTGCTTACAACAACTACTGCAGAAATGAGTAATACACCCTTTGGGCATTCTCAAGGGCTAGCTTCATTAAGCCAATAGATTATCATAAACTACTGCTGAATTTTATAATTCAGTACTGACAAAGAAGGATGATCTAGTAAAAAAAAAGAATAATGAAAATATACATTGTGGAGTAATACTTTGAATTGTACAACTGAGTTAAACCTTGAAGTATCCAATCCCTCTGAAACTTAGAAAATGCAGAGACTTAGATTCAATAGTAGCTTTCTTTAACTGCAGATTTTACTCTAAGTTAAAATCTAGAATGTCAGATTAGTTAGATAAGTTATTACAAATTGTTATATTCTGAATTTCACTCGGCTGTCTGACAAAGCCACGTGCATCTCTGACTGTTACAACACAGCAAGATGGAAGGAAAGAATCAGTTTCCTCCTATCATGAGATCCCACCACTCTCCTTTTCACACCTTCTAGGTCTTTCATCCATCCTTGATGAATTTAGTTCATACCTCTTCAGTCCTTTCTATTTTTATCAGTTCTGAGTAATTAAACTAGAGACACTGGGAACTACTTAAACAGAAGCTACATCTAAGCCTGCTTATAATCATTAATTATGATTATAATTCTCCAAGATGTTTGTCCACCTTGTTCTCGTAGTATTCTGAAACCTTCAAACTTTCTTCACAGCTTCACCATTCAGAACAGACCTGCAGTTCTTGCATCTGCACAGACATATGTCATGACAAGGAGAGGCAGACAGAGAGGATTAAGTTTCAGTATTGTAGGTTGTTCTGTCAGATAATGACACCAATTCCAATCTAGAATGACAACAGATCCACCCCATTTTCATGGATTTTTCTTCTGTGAAAACAATTTGTCTCTTTCCACTTCCCGCGGGACATAAGGCTGTGTTCCAGGTCAGTACATAAGCAGAAGCTTGTCCCACCATTGTACATAACACCTGTTTAGTCCACCTTCAGCTGACACTTCTCTGCCTGTGTTCTAGTCCTTGAGCAGCATGTGAAGCTGTTGGCATATTCTTGATTCCTGAGGGTGCTGAGGCAGCTGGGAAGCCCTATTTGTTCCCAGCTTACAACTCACACTGCAGTCTCTCTTCTCTCTGTTGACCTCAAATTTAGCTATATATTTCATTATGTAGCTCACTGACATATTCTGCTGCTTGGCATTGCCTAACAAAAAGGAGTCAGAAAAAAATTATGTGTCCATGACTGGTACTCTAATAACATTGCAGTTTTCATGGATATACCTATAATCCACCATTTAGAATGACACACTTGAGACAACATTTGCAATGAAACTGTTTGCTACAGGATTCCAGCAAATATCAATCTAGTATCTAGAGGATCTGTCTAAACTGTCTGAAGAGGTTCTGCATTGGGAATAATGCATAAAGTACAAAAATCTCAGGACAATGTGAGCTGAACACATTAACTTGTTAGTCAAGTACTAATTTGAAGACAAGATAAAATAATACACTAGGATCCAGTGTTAAATTAGGAGAGCTTTATTTCACAGAAGCACAGAATATTCTGAGTTGGAAGGAATCCACAAGGACCGCTGAGTACAACTCTTAACTGAATGGCCTGTACAGGGACCAAACCCACAACTCTGGCATTATTAGCACTGTGCTCCACCCAGCACAGTGCTAATCTTGGGATGTAGCTAAAGTCTGGCTGGGGGAGCAGTATTCAGCAGCCTTCATGGACGTGCCTGCAGCCATGAAGGTGTACAAAGCTGTCTTTTCTTGTCCTCAATCTGTTTATCCAGAGAGGCAAAATATTCCCCCTTACTTATTGATACCTCCAGCACCCCAGGAGTCTAAAGTGGCACTGAAGTGATAGCACTGGAGCCAGGAAAGCCTCACGTGAAGGTTGTAGTGTTGATGCATAGTGAGAGAGGTGACCAAATGAAAACTGCATTTTCAGTCTCCCGTTAATCCCCAGCTCTTCCTCCCCCACTACAGCACTGAGGGCTTGCAACTCCCTCCTGTTTCAGGTCTTGTCAGCTCCCTGACCTTGTTCACTGTGTATGGAAAGGCAATGAGAAGGTGTGGTGCTCAGCAATGCCAAAGTGTACGGGCTTATCTTATCTCTGGTTGTCCCACACTAAGGGACATGCCCTTGTCACTTGATGCAGTGGGTAGGAGAGAAAGGCTGAGAGGCAGGACTGGGTTGTGACTGCTCCTCAGCTTGCTGAAAGACCTGCAAGCACAAAGCACTGATGATGCAGTAAAACATGTCACGTATTTGCTGCAGAAAATAATTAGAAAAAGCAGGGCACAAGAACATAACATTTTTAGCACTTTTACCACAGAATAATCACATATATTACTGTATAACTTTATTCTGCCTCAAAACAAATACCTTTGTTTAGACCTCAAATACATATATACCTAGTGGTTCAATATTAATAAATAAAATAATGAAATTTATGTATAATTTTACTTTTATTTTTAACTCCAGTAATTTGCAAACTTGTGAAGCCTATATTACATATATGTACATATAGTCCATTATTTTATCAGTGAGTAGATAGTAGACTCCTTTTTATTTTCTTATTGTTTGGACCATTTTGACAAGTTTGTTTTTAAATAGGAAATAAAAATCTTTACAGACTGTAAACAAAATAGACCAATTTTTATATGGCAAGGTTTAGAGTGAAGTAAAAGTGACTGGATTATTTTAAAGAGATTTCTTTTTTAAATGCATTTAATTCCTGTCACACTACCCTAAGGTCAGCACAGGAAGGATATGTCTTCATTTGATAGCCTTAATCTAAACTTCTTTGTGGTTAACCTCTGATAGCCTTTTTGGCCTCTGTTTAGAACCTCATATCAGATCTGTCCACTCTTCGAAATATATCCACAGCCATGTCACTATTTTAGCATACAGCTCAGAAATTAACTTTCAAGCTTTGTGCACTGAGTTCAAAGATGTTAAACTGGCAGGATCTATGCACAAGTAGAAAGGAAGCTGCAGGACATCTAAAGACAGAACAATAAAGAAAATAAGTGGTCAGTATTCAAAGGAAACAGGAAGCAGTTTCAACTATATTAAGAAAGATAATTTTGAGAAATGTGCTAATTTTTTTACCTTTTTTAAGTTCTCTGCAGAAACCGTCCTCCTCCCTCTAGGACTTAAAGTGAAATCTGATAAGAAGGGAACTTAATCTTTGAAACCAGATGGATTTGCAGGCATTAATACCAGATTGAAATCTGGTTGTAATGTCACAAAACAAGCTGTAAACTTGCTCTCCCTACAACAGTGGTAGCCTTTCTGTCCTTTCTCCATGACTGAATGGTTAAATTAGGGTTTTTCGGTACAGTATATTTTTTCATCTGTCCTTCTTGAACATAACCCTGAATCCTCCTACAATAGATGTACCTGACCACAGACTTCTGTGGTGGTTTCTTGCATTATGGTGTGGACATGTTCACATTGAACCACTGCTCCACCCATGCCTGAGATCACCAGATAAGGTGGTAAGTTCGGGTGAAGCATCACCATGTTTATGCGGAGAGAAAACCTCATTTCTGAACACACAATTGTGTCAGCCCCATGTTATGCTGATGCAAGTGTCAGCCTGACATTATTACCACATTTCAGAGCTGCCACATGCAGGCCATTCATATGGACACTCTACTGTGCTGTTTACATGAGGATGCAGCCTCATAAAGAAAGTCTGGGGCAAAGCAGCTGACTCAGCTCCGTGCCCTGACTCACAGCCTTTGCTCTGACTATGGGTCACTCTTCCTCTCTTCCACAGATCCGGCTGTTTCTAGTTTTCCTGCAAGGATCTCAACCAAAACTCATTGAAGTTAAAATATAGAATCCCACTGCCATCTGTGGGCTATGGGTCACTTCCAGACCAAAATAAATTTGGCTTTCAGTATTTGTCCTGCATTATTTCTTATTAAAAACACATTCTTCTATTATTTTTCTCTCTCTCTTCCATCTGTCTGTTTGTTGTGCTCTCCCTCTCTGTTGACACAATACTGGCTGAGGCTGATTAGTACAGGGCCTTCTCCAAATAGGTCACTCCAAGACTAGCACTGCAGAGCTTTGGACATCTTTGAGATGAAATTGGCAGCCTGCTCGCCCCAGTCACATACAGAAAGATAGAGCAGGACTTGGTTCCTCAAGATGTTGTTTGCACCAAAGGTTGTGCAGAGTAAGCAACCTATGATTTCACACACACAGAAATAACACTGAGTTGAGTGCTTTAAAGAGGATGATGGGACTTTGGCAGTCTAGAAAAGTCAGTTGCAATCGTGCTTTAAGTTTGAGAAGTCTCATCTTTACTTAGAGCTTCTTTCCAGCCATATATAAGACTCATAGTGTTCACGTTGTTAGGTACATACCGTAGCATAAATCACCTGGAATGGAAACAATACTACATGGTGAACCAAAGATCCCCAAAATGAACTGTTCCTAAATGAACTGCAGACTGTGGTTTGCTTTCTGGGGGGGAAAAAACCTGTGAAGGTTTTTGAATTAAGGAAGGAATGAAAATTTCATGCTCTCTTCATGGCTACGCAGAAGGGGAAGGATACTAGGGAAGGCAGCTTTTTCAAATTTTTACTCTGCTTAAAGTTATCAAATTTATCCCTATCTATTTTCTGAGTAAATAACAGAAAAAAAGATTGTGTAGGAAACAAAAAATAAACTTGCTTCACTCGATTTTCACAAGGGTTTGATCATCCATCCTGTTTACAAATGGCTATGTTAATGATTGCAATCTGAGAATTCAGTGACATTTTAGTATAAATAGTTTATGGGTCTAAGCTTTCCTTTAGACCTGGTTCTTATAAACAGTTGGCCTAATTACCTTTCAAGTGTTCCTACATCTTCTGACTAATGAAAAATCTCTCCTGTGGCTTACACACCAGTTGTTTCAAACCCAATGACAAATAAAGAAAACTAAATTCTAATATATATCCTAATGTCACAGACATTCACTTATTCTAGTCTAGAAAGCACTTAAGCACATGCTCAGTTTTACAGTCATATTTACATTTTTTTTATTTCTGTTGAAATTAAGCAGGTGCTTAAGTGAATATAAAAGTGTTTTTCTCTATAAGAGTGGGTTTTTAATGAATCACAGTGCTTTAAGCTGACCAAAACAGAAGTATCTTGATTGCAACAGTGTTTAAATATAGGATAGATCTATTACTGTGCCCCAGACAGCTGGCAAGCCAGACTAGATGTAATCAGAGTGGTCACCACATAAACAGGAAGAACATCATAGCAGCTGATAACATGCATCCATATGATTTTTGGTGGTATATTTAGGTGAGCAGAAAAATAGAAAGAAATCAAGTGAAGTGACATAGTTTGGAGGGCAAAAAATGACAAAGAGGACAAGAAATGCAGGGTGAAACTGCTAAGGAAGGGACTTAGAGCAAATGGATAGGCAGAAACTGAAATACATTCATTCCCAGGACAGTGAACCTAATGAGTGAAGCAAAGTTACCTGGAGTCTTGCACTAGAAGTTTTTAAAGGTGATGGATGCACATTTGTGGCTTCACTGAAAAGGCAGAATTTTTTTCCCAATAAGAATATAACATTTCCTCCTAAACATGGTTTTATTTTTGCCACCACAAAGAGAAAGTACAACCTTATTCTGGCTTCCTGTGTGTGTCTTTGAGGTTACACTTATTCTTTGGAATATTGGGTACCTCTGTAGAATTTTGGAATTCACAAGGCTAGCTGCTTCCTGAGATGCAAGATGGATTTTTATCTTCTTTTATTTAGTATGTTTTACTTTATAAAAGTATATGTTTTGCTGAAAACTTCTGTGATCTCGAAGTATCTGTGTTGACTCAAGCAAAATTGTGCCAATATCTGCCTTGTCCAATGTGGCTACAGTTCAAAACTTTAATCTACATTCTCCCCAGCATGTTTGTTTTCTTCCCTTCAGCTTTGATAACTTTGAAGCTGCAAATAACAAAAGTTTCATGGAAAGCATCAAATTCCATATTAAAAAGTTTATCTTTCAGTACAAGGGACCATTTCCAGGATTTCTTTTCTTTAAGTTCATCAGTGGAGGAAATGGTGTCTAAGACATCTCATCTGCATGTGTCTTCAATTAAAAAGAAAAGTGAGTTTCTTCTTCAGTGGTGACTTTTGGTCTTGGAGCTTCTCTGCATTTCAGTTCCTTTTCACTACAAGCAAAAAGATATTATGTGTAAAGTTAGACAAAAATTTAATATTTCTCTTTATTGTAGACAAATATAGAATACTTAATGGTAGCTCTCTTTGCATAACTGAAAGTTGTTGAAACTAGCTTACTTATTGAAAAGTATTGTTTCTTCATGCTAATCCATCCCATACACATGAATCTTGCATTACTGGACAGAGGAAATTATTAAAAATATAGGGCTAAATGAGAGGAAGGAAATATGGGGATAAGAGAATGAAGTCACTTATCAAATAGTGATAAGAAGAAACAATTTTTATTGTAGATGGGTATAACGTCAATTTGCAATTTGACAGTGATAAAAATTACTAAAGACTAGGAATTTTTTTGCTGATGTGTAAAACAGAGTGTGTCTGCATGTGAACCATGCATACAGTCACTCACCCCACTGCTCTGAATACTCCCTTCAGTGAAGAACACAGAGACCCATCCTGCTCAAACTGTAGTGCTAAGAATCCTGAGTAACTCCTTCAATGCTGGAAGAGTTATTCTAGATGTGCTTTGTCACAACCCAACAAAACCTTAGACTACTGTTAAAATGTCTCTGAAATCAGGCTTAATATAGAAAACTTATTTTATTTTATAAACTAGACAGTTGCCAATAAGTGGAGAAGGAGCACAGATTGTGTTACATCAGCTGTGGCATCCATAAGATTCAACATTAATGGAATATGAAGAAATTGGTAGCAACATCCAGAGTTCAACAGAAATGCTTTCAACTTGCTGTTCTGCAGTACAGCAAATTAGTTTGTAAATAACTATATCTATTCCTGCATTTGCTCTAATCACTCTGAAAAAAAGTGTCAGTTATCAGCAAAGCCAAAGTCTTAATAAAACAAATACTGCAGACTTCATTTTCTAGACAAAGGAGCAAAAATCCAAAATTTTAAAAATAAGTTGGATTAGTTTATGGTGTAATAGAAAACACATGGTCTGACATGGAAATGAGTCTGGTTTCTTGTGGTTGAACCCACATGGAGAATCTAGAATCGTATCTGTTTAATACTAGATTCTACATTAGCATGAAATAGTGGAAATGGAAGTCCCATATGTGCTTAGATTAATAAATAGTGTTCAAATAAGTTTATGTCTGGCATAGTCAAGAGATATGGAACATGTACTTACAGTATGGGGGACATCCTAATTGATGTCTTAATAGTAAAACAAACTCAGATGTAATTGTCTAATAATGCATTTACCCTCTAAAGCACTGGTGGCAATGTAGTCTGCGTGAGTGTTCTTAAGTCAGGTGTGACTAAATACAGAAATGACATGTTTCATATTAATCATCAGCTATATTGGTAGCACAAAATTTTTCTTCTCTTAATAAAACCAATTCAGGCTTAACTGACACTCCACAGTAAATGTTATTAATTGTGTGCTTCCTGAATTGACTCCATTTATGTGTAAATATTAATGTTTGAGTATGTTTTATTTACATAAGGCCCCCTTTTTTTCCAGTGGAAAAGCAGATTACCATACCAAGCATAGAACTACTCAGACACTGCAAAGTGCAGACTGATAAATGAATTGGAAATGAGGACGGTTAGATATGACTGAGACCAGGAAATTAAAAGACAATAGGTAACCAAGGCCTTGTTGTTTCAATTTTGAATATGTCAGCTTTGATTCGATGTATGGCTATCAACAAAAAAATGCCTATGCAGTGGGATTCAACCACCCTTTTTGTCATCTATTTTTTATGTAGACAAATAAATTTTTATTGTCATATAAGCAGGATGCATCCATGCCTTACATTCCAGTACTATTGCTACTTTGCTGGTCTGTTCTTGAAAATATGCCGATTTTTCTCTATAAACTGGGCTAAATGGATCTGGAAGTAACTGAGAGAAAATAAACAGATGAGCAAATGTAATTTTCAAGATCTTTTTGTAATTATGAGTGTATAATTTTACATGCAGAAAGAATTATTTTGGTGTCTGAATACAGCCCAGGAACTGGGGTGCTTAAAACCTCTGTATAACAGAATATATTCAAATGTATAGACAATTTATTATATAACACTAAAGGCACTGGATAGTGCTCATAATGGAATTGTAGAAATAGAAGGTTTGTAGAATACCTTTTTTTTTTTAAGAAAGGAATCCTTTACCTTCTTCATTACAATAGATATATTGTCATATTTTTACACATATAGGGTCAAAGTTTGTTTTCTGATCCTTGTTATAATGTGTTCAGAACAATCCAGTAACTGGGAACCTCTGATTTCCTGCACCTTGTCTGACTGACCACAAAAAGCAAAAAGATTTCCTTGTGAAGCGAAGCATTCCCAGCTGGACACACCATCAGAGAAGACTCTGGATTGCAAAACTGATCATAGTCCAAATCAAACACTTATTACTTATTTCAAGTGCTTTCCTTTTATGTGTCAACCTGAATTGGAATTCAAGTCAATGGCAAAACTCCCATTGACTTTCAGGAAAAAAGATTAAACTCTATAATGTGTATTAAATGTTTTGTTCCGGTATTCAACTCAGAACTGCTGGGTGGGCTCAGGAACACATCAGAAAAAAACCCATCCATATCAACAGTAAGAAAAAAAGAAAAATATAAAAGATGCTGAGAAATCCTTTGTTCTATTGGAGAGATGTTTGTCATTAAATCAATGCCATATGAAAGTATTGGTAAGGGATGTTAACATTCTTGCTTGTGAGCAATGAGGAAGCTCAGTAACACACAAACATTTTCCCCGTAGCACATCTATTCACTGTTTTTCTGATCACATGGGAAGCATAAAGTTAAGAAGAAGTTAAATCAATAGTTTAAGCATAGTATTGAATTTCCATTATATTACCAAAATAATAAAGGATATTTTCAGATATATGTTGCTTTAATTGTTTTCTTGCTCTTTTTTTATTGTTGAGACATGAGGTGGGTAGAAACTCTAGAATGTTGTTCCCAGCTATAGAGCCCTAAATGCATTCATGCAGTTGAGAAGCAAAAAGTAGGCTTAAGATAGCAATTATGAATTAACATATCAGAGCAACTTCACTGAGAATTCCAGGGCAGAAATCATTGTGAAATTACAAGGTGTATAAACACCATGGGCTCAGTTGGTTAGAGAATGGTGCTAACAGCATCAAGCTTGTGGGTGGCCATTTGCTTAAGAGTTGGACTCAAGGACCTTTGTGGATCCCTTTCAGCTTCAAATATTCTATGATTCTGTGGTTCATTATTTCAGCAGAATTGGGATTATTCTTTTTTGTAACAGGGGTTTAAGCTTGGGTTGTAGGGGACACCATATTTCATTTTCATTGCCAATTCAGACAATATGAGATGAACAGTCCCTGGACAATACAGACGAAAACACAAGTTTATCTTTCCCCAGACCTGCCACTTCCAGTCTTTCATCAGTGTATAATTTTATTTTTTTTTTCTATATTGTTTCTAAACCAGACACTTAGCTGGGTAAACAGCCTGCCCCACTGGCTCTAATAATGAGCTAAGCCAGTTAAAGACCAGATTCTTTTAGGATATTTCCATCTTATATTTTATTAGAAGATACATTTAAAAAGTTATTAAATTCTGTTTTAAATATAGAAGGAAGTTTTTCTTTTAATTTTGAATGATGGAAGACATTTGGAGAAATGAAACATCACTTGTTTGTCCTTGTTTCCTTTTCTCTTTTCGTCTAAAAGCCGATTTTCCATCCACCCGAGAAATAGAGCACAAAGCCAAAGCTGCTGAAAAGATATAATTTTAAAATGCACTTTGAAATTCTATCACCTCTTAGAAGTGGTTTTTCTCTGCTGGACAGTTTCTATGTTCTTGTCCTTACCTGAAGTTCTCATATTCACAGCTTTCAAATCGCCCACCCACTCCTCAATGAGCACAAGGTCAAACAGCCTGACTGTGAGCAAGGCCAGTGTTAAATTGACTGGATGGTGATACATTCTGTCTTGTCATAAAAAATTATAAAATTATAAATTCCTGAATAGCAGCCAGGCGAACATGAAAAGAAAAAAAAAAAAAAAAAAGAGACCTGATTTAAAAAACAGGTAAATGGCTAAAGAGGTAGTATTTCTAAGAAAGGGTTTGGCCAAAATTATATGAGACAAATGTCTTTGCCTTATTTTTGCTGTGCTCTGTAAAGAGGGGTGAATTTTATTTCCTTAAATTCTTTGTAACAGTTTGAAAATATGCTGACTAAAGCATATTTTGACACCTTCTGCAGGTCTGGAAGGCTCTTCTGGGAAATAATTGCATGAACTGAGTAACCTTTAGCTGGACAAACACAAATACTCCTTGACTTGAGAGGGCTTGAGCAGATCAGGCATCACAGGTTTGGAATATTGTTTTCAGCAGACCTGCTCACCTTAATAAGACTACTTTTACAGAGTAAACGTTGCAGACCAGAGGGAACATCTTGGCACACACTCAATAACAGATTACACATACATGTCTAGATCTCAAACATCTTTAAAATGCCAGGAGTATTTATACCGATTTCAGAGTCTTTACCCCCTAAGCTTGCTTCAAGAAGTTCAAGAAGTATCAATAAATTCAAATTTCCTTTACATTTTTGAAGGGTTTGTGTCACAATGCAAACTGAATTTTAACAAAGTATCATTTTTTGACCCATTTTGCATTCTTTTATTTGTTTTTTGTTTGGGGTTTTTTTTTTGTTTGTTGTTTTTTTTCCTATGAAATTAAAAGTTGAGGTAGGTCTTTGAGGCAGGAATAGCAATTTTATATTTCTCTGTGGTTTGTACAGCATGTTGCAAACAGGTAGCGTTTAGCAGATAAGTGATATAAGAAAAAAATATATTGTTTCTCTTTTGACCCTGGAAGTCTAATGGGGGATTTAAAAAAATATGTATTAACATCAGTCAAGCTTTCATCAGGCCTGTTTGGTTCAGAAAGAAAAGAAACAATCTCTCAGACAGGACTTTTTTCATTTCAAGGAGTCTGACAAGAAGTTTTGAAGCTTTTGTACAGACAGCTTCTAAGGGTAGGATCAGGATTCTCTGCTCACTTCTAAATTGGTTGAAATGGAAGGATCATCTTTTTATTCAGCTCTTGCTTAAGCTGCTGCAAAACGAAAGCTGCCTTCAGACTGGTGATGCAAAGGAAGGAGTTTTAGGGGCATTTCCAAGTGACAGGCACTGTCACTAATAAATTGTCTCAGAATGTAAAAATGTGACCCTCTCAGGTGGTTCAGCCACAGTGTTTGCAAACTGTGACCAAGTATCAGATTCCTGACTTTTTGCTTGGCACTTGCCATGGAACAATACAGGGCTGTGACTTCTTGCCCCAGCTCTGATTGTGCAGACTGTAATTAAGGATTTGGGCGAGGATAAATGGCAAAGAATGCCACTGTGCAATTGGCTGTAACCAGTGAGACCTAAACTGATCCTAAATCTGAAA
>VXAC01007108.1:474024-506503 GCA_013399225.1 Rhipidura dahli | reverse complement strand
AAAAAAAAAAGAAAGAGAAGGAAGGAAAAAAATGACCTCTTGCACCCTGTTCCATGATCCGTGTATGTAGTTAGCACGGACTCCCCTGCCAGGCTTTTCATCGCTGTGCTTTTAAAACCATTAGCTTGCTTTGTAGTCTTAGCAAGACATACATTTTTGAGCTATCATAAATGAAATCTTAGAAGATACCTTTCAACATATGCCAGGCACAGTTAAAAAAGAAAAAGACCATTATGGCTCTTTAAATAAGGTGAAAAAAAAACCTCAGGGCGAATTGGTGCAGACGTTTTGTGGAATATGGAAAGTTTGAAAGAAGTTAACATATAATAAAGGGACACAAGAAAACACAGTTGTGTTACATAATGAGCTGACAACCTGGTTAGATTCTAGTTTTAATAGGCTTCTTTCTCCCTATATATTAGTTTTCATCTTCTATGGTAAGCCAGGTGATGGCATTTTGTCTCCAACTAACTTGCCCTTGATATTCTTTTCTTTCATAAAAATCAGAATACATTACCAAAGTGTTGCCTTGGATAATCCAGCTGTTATCTGCTGTCAGTGCAGAAATACATGATTGGAAAGAATGTATAACTCAATTTATTTAGGAAAAATTTGGGTTACAATTTTTCCAGTGAAAGTTGTATGTGGCATTTGGATAGCACTCCAGATGCTGAACAGAATCAGCCTCCCAACTCCCAGGTTTCCTCATTATACAGAGAGATGTGCCAAAACTCTTCATCTGAATCTGGATTGCTGAGTCTAAACTTTGGGTAGACACAGAGCTTTTCTGATTGTGTTGGTTTTAATTGGGATACAGATCGTTTTCATCACAGTACCTTATATGGGGTTGTGTTTTAGATTTCTGCTTGAAAATGTGTTGGTGATTCAGGGATATCTTCTTTATGATGAGCAGTGCTTGCACACAGTCAAGACCTTTTCTGCTTCTCACCCCACACCTCCAGCAAGTAGGTTGGGGGTGCGCATGAAGTTGGGAGTGGACACAGCCAGTACAGATGACCCCAGCTGACCCAAGGAATGTTCCAGATCCATCATATTCTGCATAAAAAGCTGAGGGAAGAAGAAGGGAAGGGGAGGGGTGAAACTGGAGTGATAGCCTTTTTCTTCCTATGCCACCGTCACATGTGCTGTGGCCCTGCTCTCCTAGGAATGGCTGAACATCTGCCTGCCCAGTGGGTGAAGAAATTCTTTGTGTCCTTTGCTTGCATTTGCAGCTTTTACTTTGACAACAAAACTGTATTTATCTCAACCCATGGGCTGTTTTATCACTGTTATTCTTCTGGTTTTCTCCCCCATCCCACCAGTAGGGAGTGAGTGGCTGTGTGTGATTAAGTTGCTCTAACTATTGACTATGGAAAGGGGGTTTTATTGCTCTTGAAATCTTTTGTCAGGACCTTGAAGCTGGCTCATTGTGAACTGGGGGTCAGAACTTTGCTGCACTCTTATACTGAAAAAACAGGCAGATTTTAATATTTTAAGTCCTACTTGTATTCAGGAGTGATAGAAATCAGAATCATTTTGCCAAAATGTACCAGTGACAGATGTCTGGGGAGCACAGAATCAGAGTGGGAAGGATTCTGTTCTCTTTTCATCTCTTTATAGTAAACAGCTGGGAAATGTGGAGGAGTCAGGGCTTCTAATGGTAAAGATGCTTCTCTCTTAGAGCAAAAAGCAATAAAAATCCTGTAAGAAAATAAGTAGTTATTTTAACTGAAAGAAACACAAATAGTGAATTCAGTGAGACACAGAAGCAAAACCTTGAACAGGTTCATTTCTAGAAGAGTTGTGTTGAATTTTAGTGTGTATAATACTTTGATTTCACTTTTCTGGTTTTATTTCCCTTTGATGTTTTTGTTTTCTCTGTAAGTCATGCCCATTTAATGAGTGGGAAGAGGGGAAAGAAAGAAAATCCAAACTGCTTTTTCTAACTGTTTTCTGTCTGTATGGAACAGGCACTGCCCTAAAGTCTTGCTCTGCTTACACTCTGTAATTGTATTTGATTGAACCATGTCAATTCTCTAGAGTTAAATACACTTTAGAAAGAACACCTTGGGCTTAGGACTCCTGACATCTGACCTCATGCAGACTGTTCTCTATGTGGGATAAACGCACAGAGGGAAAAAATTTCCCACTAAGCGACCTTCTTAGCTGGGAAAGGCCTTTCAGGTACAATCGCACTGGAGGAAGTTTCATCTCAATATGAGAAAGAATTTTTTTCAGTATGAAAAATCAATCTGGAGCAATCTGCCCAGGTATTTGGTATACCTCTCATCAATGAAGGTTTTCAAGATATGACTGAACAGGATGATGGAGGATCTCATGTAGAATTCCCTTCCAAAAAAAGGTGGGACCAGGTGATCCTTCAAGGTCCTTTCCAACCTGGAATTTTCTGTGATTCTCTGACTCTCTTTCTAGTTGTGGTTCATTTAGTCAATAAGAAAGACATTTCTATTACAGTATTATGATTTTTCATGCTGACAATATCAATGAATTAAATCAAAACCTTATTAGAAATGTTTGTTTCTACAATAAATTAGTGGTTCTTTTTAGGACAAATAATGAAACTGGGTAAGTGAGAGGTTAGAATAGATTTAGGACTCATACCTTCAAAACCCAAATTATTTTTATGCAAGTGCTAAGAGAGCTGGAAAATGTCATTGAAAGTCTACCCCTGATAATGCTTGAAATATGGAAATCAGGAGAGGTTTCTGAAGACCTGAAAAAAGAATCTCTCTTTGACATCAGGAAGACAAGGAGGACACAGGGAACTACAGGTTGGTCAGTCTCACAGTCCCTGGGATGGTGATGGAGCAAATAATGCTGGAAACCATTTCCAGGCATGAAGGTCAAGATGGAGATCAGGAGCAGTTAGCATGAAATTACAAAGGGGAAATCATGTGTCAACCAACTTTGTGGCCTCAACAGTGACAGGACTGGCATGGTGGATAAGGGGAGAGCAGTGAGAGTAGTTTCTCTTCATTTTGATAAGGTGTTTCTTTGCTATCTCCTCTAACATCTTCACAGACAAGATGCTCAAGTATGTTCTGCCTAAGTGAGGTGAACTGGAAAATGGTTGAACTGACAGGCTCGAAGTGTTTTCACAAGTGTTGTACCTGAGTATTGATACAAGCAGAAATATTGTTAAATTGTTTACTGTTCCCTAAGAAGATTGGTGATGAGATCAAGTGCACCCTCAGCAAGTTTGCAGATTACATAAAACTCAGAGGAGCTGTTCCTATGCCAGACCTGTGCTGCCACTCAAGGGGACCTCAACATGCTGGAGCAATGGACTGACAGAAACCTGAAATTCAGCAAGGGAAAATGCCAAGTCCTGTCCATGGGAAGGACACCCCCACATACCAGTACACACTGGGGACCAACAATGTGGAAAGCAGCCCTGCAGAGAGAGCCTCTTGGCTGGGTCATACAGCAAACCAAACATGAGCCAGCAATGAGTACTTATGGCAGAAAAGACCACAAGCCTCCAGAGATACTCTAGGCAAAGTATTGCCAACAGGACCAGAGAAGTGATTGTTCCCCTCTACTCAACACTGGTGAGACCTTTGAGGAATGCTGGGTCCAGTGTTGGCCTCCCTGCTAGAAGAAAAATACTCATTAAGTGAAGAAAAACCAGGGAAGGTCTATAAAATGATTAAGAGGCTGGGCTGTCTGTCATTCAGTGATGGTGAGAGACTGGGGTTGCTCAGCCTGGAGAAGTAAAGGCTCAGGGTGACCTTAGCACTGTGTGTAAATGCCTGAGTGGGGGAGTGAAGAAGAAAAAGTCAGGTTCTTCTACTGTTACCATGTGACAGGAGAGGAGACTGCTGGCATTAATTGAAAAATTATGTAGTGATCAACTGACTGCAGAACTTTAATTTATTTGCGTTGTAACTTTTACTGTGTGTGAGGTGGTGATGGGCACTCCAGTTTCTTAACAAATCATGCATTCATGGTAAATAGGCAAGTATGAGCACCTGGCTTACACACTGCATGTGTCAGAGCTGAGCCTGCTGAACTTGCTCAGTGAAGTGCATATAAAATTCTTCTTATAAAAATAACTTAAAACAGCCTGAAGAAAAAAAATGTCCATTTTATTTAACTACCCACCTGTGATATATGAAAGAACATCCTTAAATACTTTAGAGTGGCTTGCTGATTGTTTGGAAAGCAGAAATGTTAAAGAGCCCAGCTCAATATTGTGCTTAACACTATGCTTAAATGTAATTACATGTTCAAACCCTGTTTTAATTCATTTTCAAATACCTCAGTGGTACTTAAACATACATCTAACTGTGCAGTTAAATGCTTTGCTGAAAAGGTGCCCCTGACATTTCTGAGGCACCATATAGCCCAAGATGCTAAATGATATGATTTGAGAAAATGTTTGTAAATGTAAATACCAGTAGCTATGTTTAAGATCACTAACTTAAAATGCTGTTTACAATGAAGTATTTAACCTGTATTTGAGTATATTTTAAAATATACTTTTACTACTGTAAGGTTCACAGTCAGTTTTCACTAGGACTCTTAACAAAAATGTGAAACATCATTTAGCATTTTGTGTGGGCATTATTTCAGAAGAAGAATAAAAATGGTATAATGTTTAATTTTTTGGGATGTGGAAGTGGTGTTAGCTGCTAGGAACAGGCAGTAAGAAAACAAGACTCAAAGTTTCATGTGAAGAAAGGCCCAGAATTATTATTTTCTTTTTTTTTTTTAGTCTGGCTTAAATAAACATAGTGTGTGTAAGATAAAGGGTGATGTGTTCCCTTTGAATTTTTCAATGGACATTGAAAATTATAATATTTTTCCAGAAATTTAAAAAAAGAAAAAAAAAGACAGAAATGAAAAAGCAAACCCAAACCCCAAAACTCATAACCACTCACTGAACTTCATTTATTAAAACTGAAAAATACAAAAAAGCTGTATTTTAGCTACTTTTTGCTTTTATATTCAGTTCTGTTGTGGTTTTAAACCCCACAGCTTTTAGGTGGAAGTACCAATCAGTGACTATTTTACGTGCATTTTGAACCCCATCTTTGTAGATAACGAAGCTCTTTTTGAAAATCGTGTTAAATCACCCATAGATTAACAGAGAATGGATGTTAGTTCAGTTCTGATTTCAGCTGAATTTTCTTCCACAGATGCATGTTGATGTGGGTAGGTGACCTGTGTGCAGTTCACACCTTCACCACTGCTGTTTGTGTAGCAAAGGCTTTCTTTGGGGCCCTTGTGCAAAGCAGTAGCACAGATCTGGGCTGTTGGGTCTGTGGCTGGGCTGTGGGTTAGAATCATGACCGTCTTTTACACAAAAAGCTGGATTGTGTAGCACACAACCTCTTCTAACATCTCAGCAACATCACCTGTACTCCCCCATTCTGCTCTCTCTGCAGGAGTAATAATTACATGTTTGATGATTAGACCATAAATATCCATCCAGGTGATGAGAATTAAACACTCTCATGAACCTAAAGTTAAATTTTTTAGTTCTGACACACTTTTTTGTTTGTTTTGTCCTTTGATTATCTTGCACAATAAGGCAGAGTTGATGCCTGAGTTATGGGTATATTTAGTAACAGTACAATGAGACTCTGAGTGGGGAGGATGTGTATGTGTTTATCTTAACTAATACAACATCAGGAATTCTATCACATCTGCTGTTGCTGTAACTCTGACTTTTTGTGTCTCACTACCTATTCATTTTTAATTTAAATTGTACTCTCTAGAAACTATCATGAGTTTTTCCAGTGACATCAGTTGGAACAATATCAAGCCCTCAAAGACAAGCTCTTTAACTTTCTTAAAACATTTAAATCCAGAAGAGCTTAACATATCAGGTAGATGTTCTCAGACATCAGATGTACTTTAAGACTGGATTTCCCATTTAAAACTAATCCCACCTGTCACCTGAAAAACTTCCTGAAATGGCCCATTTTCAAAGCATGTTTGTGTATTTTTGAAGCATGCTGAGTACTGTATGGAGTAATTCTTTACCTAGGCTGGATGGAAAAGAAACCTTCTGTTGGAACAAAAAACTCTGTATATTCTGGGTAAACATAATAGTGCCCCCACAATTATGTTGGTGAACAGAAGAAAACTATTGGGCTATGTTTTGCCATTAAAATCATTCATTTAAATGGGTTGTTTCCATTGTGCACAGGTGGTAAACTTATCTGACATGTTTTTTGCATAAAAGTCTGAAATAAGTGAACACTGGCAAACAGAATCTAATGGTGTCATTAAAATGATTGTAAACATGCCTGTTGTGGCAGATGTGGGCTTTCCTTCTGCTGATATACTTTCAAATTGTTGGTCAGGATCAAACAAATGCAGACTTTCAGCATGTCAAAAAAATGTCTGTATTCTAACAGGTTCTGTTTGGAAAGAAATCTGTTTCCTTAAGGCTAGAATAGCTATAAAATAACCAGACTGCCCAATCAGAGCCAATGTCTACCCCTATTTTGTTTGATTAGAGCTGTGTTCCCCGTATTCTCTGCCATCTATGGTTTCAGCTGAACAAGAGATTATGTGTTGCATCATTATGGTTTGAGGAAATGTTTTAACAGAGTAATAAATGTAGAGAAATATACAAAACTCAGGGCCAGGAAGTCATCAGCTTTTTCTTCTCTCTGAAAATGTTGCCCTTTGCTTAACTACAATTGCCAGCTTTGTAGTGATTATTTACTCTACTATACAAGGTAACACAGGCATGGCTGTTGTTATCCACCAGAGGATAGGATGAACTTAAAAAATTTTCCTCAGAGCCAAATTCTCCAGCCTAAACCAAAAGTTGATGGACAGCTGGGAATTCAGCAGAACCATGTGCTTCCCTTCTGCTTGGAGCAGGAGTTGTGCTCTGCAGCTACTTGCAAAGAAAAGTGTAGCTCTGCAGTTTCTCAATCTGCCTTCAAGCAAAGACCCCTCTGGAGCCTGGAGTAAGGCTCATGGGGAAAGAAGCCAGAGGATTTACATCCATCTGTCTATACCCTCCCCTTGGGAAAATGTCTGTACAGTAGTTATTTGTCCCAGAGGGGGGATTCCTTCTCAGTATTTTTTTCAAGCAATGGCTTCTATAAGAAATGATAGGTTTAGTCATCCAGGCTATAAACTTCTGTTTATCCAGAATAATGCTCAGAATCCTTAAATATTCATGGTGTCACTTGTACTAAATCCTAATATTTAGGCTTTATAATTTCAAAATTATTTAGCTCCCTTTAGTTAGCCAAGAAACATTGCTGTAGCCTAACCCACCTCTTGTACACTGGCTAACAGCTCTCATCTTTGCTCCAGTGCAAAGAGAAATAAGATCTTCACTTTGAGTAAGTGTCTGTAGCTCTACAGGCAGTGATGGTGCTATTCCAACACAGCAGAAACAGCTGGTTGACACAGAGCTACAGTCACATATCTTGGAAGTTAAGAACTTCTGTGCCAGGAATATATTGGATTTGAGATCTGGGGTCTGAATCTCTTAGCCTCAGTGGAAATCCAGCACAACTTTGGAATTATGTAGGTGTAATGCTGATTCCTAAGACAGCAAAATCCATTCCATACAGCACAATAAATCTTTAGAAATGGTAAAAGGCATACAGTGTCCCTTTCTTTTTAAAACACACCATGCTCTTTACCTAAAAATGTGTTGGACTTCTTGGCTTCTTTCTGTGTGGTATACTGCCTGAATACAGCTTGCTTGTGGTGTTATTAGATTGCTATAGTTGGACTTGAGGCTGGATACCTGAACAACCAGTATCAGCACAATATCTCTATTCCACTTGCTTAGCTAATGAAAGCAACCCCCATGTTCTCTTAACCAGATGAAGCACAGAAGGTTACTCAAGGGAAGTTTTCTTAACTCAATGTGAACTTCTGTTCCCAAATCAAATCTCTTATTTGAGTGCACCCTCAGCATAGATGAAGAATAATGTCAATGCAATTCTTTTGCACATTAGTTCATTTGAGTGAGAAAGTGGCTCTTTATAACAATTTGGTCTTCCTTACTTTCAAAAAACAAGTCCTGCTTCAGTTAAAAATAGCCATGCACAAATTTAGAATGAAAACACTTACCGTTACTCGTGGCTTTTGTGTTTTGCTGTTTACACCCAAAATTCCCAAAGAAAAATGTGGTACGCTTCTATATTTAGTAAATTGTTCTGGTGGAGAGAGTTAATGAGGCTGTCCATCCACCTTGGTGTTAAAATTGCCTCCTTGATTGATGATGCAGGGAGCAAACCTGCACCATGGGTCAGCGCCCAGGACAGCCCTGCACACGAGACACATTGCAGAGTTCCTTGTGTAGGTGGAGACATTTTCTAACCCAAAGCATTCAGACACATTAGATCTCTTCAGGAACAAGCTGAGGATTTATCACAATGGAAGTAAAAGTAGGTAATTTTTATTAATCTCATCTTGTTTTTTAACCTTTTTTGCTTTTTCTTATGTAAAATAATTTTTGATTTAAATGTTTAAAGTTTACCTGTCATAATACTAAGTCATTTAAGTGTAATTTTCTGTAAGCTGAAAGCTTGAGCTTTCTCTCAAGCTACTGAGTCTTATTTTCATTTTTCCCTCAGTGCAGCATAACTTTTTTAAACAGTACATGTCAGCCAGAGAACATATCTAGAGGTGCTGAGACTACCTCCTCTACTGCTAAGACACAGTATGTCTTAGCAAGACAGTTTATTAGTTTTAATTTAACAATGATTCTTTTATTAACTAAGTGCTTTTGACCCTCAGTGCTGGGTAATTTCATGATTTTCTAAGCAGCAGTACCAGTAGCTTTACCTGCATGGGGAGGCTTGTTGGCAGCAGCTGGATGATCAGACAGGCTGCATTCCGTATTTCTTGTTTGAGCCAGGCTGTGTCCTTCAGCAGCACTGACCCAGTGCAAAACACAGTGTCCCATCAGCACTGTGCCTGCTGCACTTGCTCTTGGAATTTCTTGTTTGAGCCAGGTTGTGTCCTCCAGCAGCACTGACCCAGAACAATGCATGGTGTCCCATCACATGGAGCCTGGCAGCCTTAGGGAAGCTTCACTCTGGAGCATTAACACAGTCACTTATCCCTGCAGTATGATGCTGGAGCTGGGAAAAGGTGTTGGATGTAATTACAATCCACCTGAAAGGTCTCCCTGATAGGCTACCAAGCTGGGGATGCTGCTTTAACTGGGAAATTGGTGCACAGCTGAGCTTTGTTTCTGTTGATTCTCTGGTTGTCATTGACATTAGAGTCCTGTTAGTCCTTGGTGCCCTGTGTGATTGACAGCACAGCAGGGAGCAGCACAGGAGAGGTACAGGCCCCTCTCCTCCACAGCAAATCATAGCTTAGAAACCTCTTATCTGAGAAACAGATTTCAAACTACTGGATTAGGAAGGATTGCATCCAAGTTTCCCCAGTTATGGCCAAAAACAGCCTCCCCCTTCTCATGCTCAGCTCCAGGCTCCTCTCAGTGTTTCCATGGCTCCTGTGTGTGGGTCCATAGGTTAGGTACGGCTGCCTAAACTCTGAATCCCAGACAGCCCTGAACAGGAGACAGACATTCATAGCTACATGCAAAGCTCAGATTAAAGATGCCATTTCTGGTAGTTCATATACTAATAGAATCTTAAAACTTTTTTTTTTTTTAAGAATTAAAATTTATATTTAGAAAAGTATCGACTGAAGAATTTTCATTGCATATGTTAGATTAGAACTTTATCAGCCATATTTGAGCAATTTTTTGAAACTTTTGAGAAACAGTTCTAGGCATTAAAATTGTTTTTCAAATTTTGATATTTGCTATTTCTTGTCTTATTTTCCTCTTTTTTCCACAGTGGTAGGCAGTTGAAAGAAGGAAACTGCCTCTAAGGGCACCATTATAAATAATTTCAATTTTTTTTAAATTGCCATGCATTTGTAACAAGGCAGCAAACATTAGTAATGTCTCTCAGTTCTTTTTCATGGAAAAAATGTCAAGGTGCACATTTGTGTGAAAAAACCATTTTTTTATGAGATAGCAGAAAATTTTAAAAGTTTTATATTTAAATGAGTGAGGAATATGTCATGTATTAGTTCAGAATTATCATAACAGTGAATAGTCAACATATACACCTTGGAGTAGATATTCTTCATATGAGTGCTATCATTCTGCTGCTGTACATTTTTTTTTTTTTAAAGCCAATCATAAAGGAAGAATTATGTGCCAAAGACCTTCTGTTTGACTCAATTTTAGGTCGTATTGTTTTTGTGGTGGTTTTTCATTTGTTTGTTTGTTTAGTCTTTAGGATTTCTTTTGATTTTGTTGTCATTATTTTTTATGGAAGCAAATGTTGACTTGCTGCAGTCCTTGAATTGTTTTCTGCTTCTCTAATAGACCACTTGCCTCCTATAAGTGCCAAAAAAGTACTCTTGGAATAGCTCTGCAGGGACTCATTTAAAATTACTTTTGTCACAAATTTAGTTTTCTGGATGCATACTATTTTCTTTATTTAAGTCGTGCCCAACAAATGATCATAGTGTAATCCTGATTTCAATATTATAATTTTTACTGCTTGGAATATACTAACTTCTGCATAATTTGTTAAGGGTGAAAAGAGCAACAGTAGTATATTAGACAAAAAAACCACTGGTCTTCAACAGAGTAAGATGAACACTGATGTGCTGGTATGGGCAAATAGTCAGTGGTTGAATGAAACAGTTTCCCATCATGGTCACTGATGTTGGTGCGTCTTTTTGGTTTGGGGTTTTTTGTTGTTGTGGTTGTTTGTGTGTTGTTGTTTGTTGGGTGTTTGTTTGTTTGTTTGTTTTTCTTTTTATTTTTCTAGGGTTTAGTAATTTTTTTTTGTTCTAAAAGCATCCTAATTTAAAAAACTATAAATGAATCACCTTTCTTCTACAAAATTGAACTCTGCAAGTTTGGGTTTCATTCCTGCTTTACTTGCATCGCTGGAAGACTGTTAAGAGGAAGAACTTGCTAGAGGCGTAAACATCTGCTCCAGAACTTCTGTAATCAGTGCTTATGCAGTTATGGCTTTGCATTTTACTACCAGGAAGTTTAGAACCTGTCCTGTGGAAATGTAACACTCTTTGCCTGTAGATTGCATCCTTCAATCCAGATCTGTGGTGTAAGACTCAGCCCTGAGCTCTGTTGGGGAGGGAGCACTAAGGAAACAATGCTTTGGTCTATGAACGCTCAAAGAAGAGCACAGGTGGGAGGTAATCTCCTTTCCTCTTTTCCCCCATTACTCATGTGAATGAAGGCAGTGACTTTTCTTGCACCTTGGACAGAATGGGACTGAGCCCAATGCTTCTATATTTTAAAAGCATAACACTAAATTTATCCATTTTAGAAAAATCTCATCACTGAACACCTTAAACTGTCTGATAATGATCTATACTTTAAATTGGCATACAATAAATGAAAATCATTTCGTCACAAACCTGAGCTGTAAAACTGCATTCCTAGTAGAAGGTAATTTAAAGAGGAAGGAGCATGGGAAATGATAGGATATAATTTCAAAAATAAATCATGTCTAAGGCACTTTCTTTTCTGAAAAAAAAACCAACAAGTTTGTTATCCATCCTTAGATTTATTCAGATCAGTGGAAATTTTTAAATAAAATGTAATTTTCCTCCCAAATGAGACAGACTTCCTTGCAGAAAAAGCATATGGCCTTACTAAAGCATTAGTAGTCATGGTTGGTAAATATTGGCATTAGAATAACAGGAAAGTCTCAGTAAGAAGTGAGGTCAGAGCTGGGTGCTCTGCTCTGCAAACATCTGAAGGCACAGAGGGTTTGCTGTCAGACAGTGGTAAATAAATGAAAGGTCATTATGTTCCTGTATAAAGTAGATGACTTCTTATTTTTTTAATCAGAGGGGCTGAACCTACTTAACCTTTAAGCCTTATGTCATCCTCTGTTTTTTCTAAATGTTTCTGCCTCTTCACCTTATATTAAAACTACAGTTCTCGAGCTTTCATCTGCCAGGAAGAAAAGCAAAGGGAAAATAGAAAAAGAAACATAGCCTCTGCACAGGCAAAAGAGGGTTCTTGCAATTTATGATCTGTGCTCTTTGTTGTGAAATTTAAATTATTTTAGATAGTTTTTGGTTTAGGTAGATGCCCCAGCCTTAAGCTAAAACTGATGTCCCTTTTTAGGGAAGCCTCCTGCTGGTGCTGTCTGTGGTGTACAGAGTGGGAGCAGACACAACACAAGCTCTCAGTTTTGTGGTAGAATAGGCACAGTGGATGGAAACTTTCTGAGAAAGGACACTTGGAACCATGAAAAAACCTCAAAGGATTTGTACGTACACAGTGCCTTTGCCCTACACACACCCCATGTATAATGTCCTGTAATTTCCTCTCTTCTGTCCCCTCCCAAACTATGTGCAGAAACATCTAATAAACTATCTTGCTAAGACACACTCCATAACCAAGGCATACAAATGAGAAAGAAACAGCATTAAGAAGAATCCTCTCTGTTGATGCCTATGTGGACTTGACTTTTCACAAGGAATGACCTCAGCCTCATTCCTCAAGGCTTCCCTTCTCTACAGTCCAAGAATCTGAGTCAAAATTGCTGGGACTTAAATGCCAAACTAATCTAATTTAATACTTTTAGCAATAGCTTGAATCATGCTCTGAATGCTCTGCCTTGCTTCATTTAATTAAAAAAACAACACAAGGCAAAAATAATACAAAAGCTAGCCTGCCAAAGCCTGCAGTCTTCTTGTTTTCCAAGTGGGATTTGTTTACCAACTTTATTCTTTATATAGAGAACAGTTAAGCTGTTTTCACTAACTCATTTCTAATACTACTGCCTCACCCAAGCTAAAGGCTATGAACTCTGCATTTCTTCCAGCCAAAGAAGGCAAAGGGTAGTTAATAATATGTCACTGTTTCAACCAAATACTTTATTTATTTAATGAAGTCCTATAGCAAATTAATATACCAGCACAGCAATACGAAACATTTGTATTCACATGTCTGTTTGCATGGAAGAATTAACAAAAGAACAGCAAGATTAAAACATAGGCAGGTAGTCTAGTAGTCTATTTTTTAAGTTTTACTCTTCTCTGAGCACTGAGGGGATCACAGCTCCAGTAGAAATTGTTGTGAACTTCTTCTGAAGTGAGATTCTCATCCACTTAGTCTTTTTTCTCCAATCCCTTATTGCATGGGGTATAAACACACCATTATCTGGTAGGGGTTAAGGAGAAATTTCCCACTGGAAATCTCTTGGATGGTTGTCTACCAGGGAGCTTTATACACTTGTTTCTAAATATCTGTCCCTGGCCAATGTCCCACAGTAGATGTTGATTTAAAGCAGCATGCTAACTTTTGCACCCATGTAGAGAACATGCAACCATAAAAGAGATTTGGCACTTGAATGTGCACTTGTAGTATCTGCATTCTCTAAACTTTCAGGCTTAGGTTTTCTACAGCTATTTTTCTGTAACCTTTTGAAAGAATAGTACCATTCATCTGAAACTTATTTCCAGTCTCATCAGATTATTCTAAGGCACCGTGAACATTTTCTGCACTAATATTGGGGTTCATCTGACCTGACATTAGAAGCCTACAATGTAGATACATGTGTATTAACTACTGCCAAGACTTCTTTTGTAGACTGACAAAAAGATTACTTCTAGAGAGTGATTTATCCGACCTATTTTAAACAACATATTTATCAAAAGATGATTCATAACACACAAGTTTCTACTCTTTCCTTTTGACCATAACAGAATCTAGAGATAACCAGCTCAATAACTAACTATAGGAGGAATCTTAGCCGATCATGTCTGTAGGTGAAGGTCTCACAAGATTATGTTGACTGTGGAAATATTCGTACCTAAGATACAGCTGACTGAAAACTGGAGGCATATTTTGAAAGCCAAAAAGGTGCAATTCCACATATCTGTACATCCTGCATGGATAAATGCCATGGCAAAGTAAGAACCGAGTTGCAGTTGTGGAACTGGCATCTCCCACCTCTGCAGTGATCCCTGCCTGTTTCTCTGAGTTGAGCGGCCGGAGCTTCCTGGCCAAACAGCTGTTCCACATCTTCTCCAGGGAAAAGGCACAAGGCCAGATATTTTTCTGCGCATACTTTGAAGTAGCTTTACCACTGCTCTTGGTATACATACCATAATTTGATTTAAACAATTTGTTCTTGAAAAAGAAGCTACAGCCAAGTCATACGCAGTTAAGGGAAAACAAGACAATATCATTATTTCCTATTTATTAGAATGAGGAATGAACTTGGATGTCCTCATACTTCAGAAAAACAGTGATATGAATCCATGCATGAACTTTATGGTAAACTCAAATTCTGTTGCAAACAATATAAGTAAATGTCCAAAAGTCCTCACCTTTGGCCAAAAATTGGACTGGATATTAAATTTTACTTTTTAGGGTCATCTCTTTCTTAAAACAAATTTAGACTAGCCATGATTGCTGAAGTTTTAATTTCACTAGAGAAGGAAAAGTAATCTCTAGTCCAGTAAAACTCTGGATAGATGAAAATACTTAATATTCACCACCTGCAAATGCTTCCTGAATTAAATAACAGGTCTGAAATCTATTTTTGTCTTTGTACATCCCTGTCTGGCCCATTGGTAAATTCACTTTGACTCAGCTCCTAAAATCCATAAAACAGACAGAGATAAAAACATTTATTCTTTTTGTATGTTTAAATTATTGACTAGGGAAGCCACAAAGCAGAGGCAGGTAAGTTAGAGGGCAGCCAGACACTAACTGTAATTGCATGTGAAATATTAGAAAATACTACATAAACATGGCATGGACTTTTGAATGTCTAGTTTTGTTTCCACTGAGGTTTTGTCTGGGCTCCAAATATACATTCACTGAACTGCTTAAGCCCATCTACTGAGCCACAGGTGACAGAAATAATCAGCATTATTGTTAAAGCCTTTTTTGGACTTCTTAAAGCAAACATTGTAACCAAACGGAAAAAAGGGAGAAATAGGTATGTGTTTCTAAAGAATCTGACTAAATGGTTGGTCAGAAAAATTGGATTTGAGAACATTTCAAAATAAGAAACACACAGCCTAAAATCATTGGTACTGGATCTGCAGCTACATTGTCAACTGTCTTTGTTATGCCTAAATCACAAGCCCCAAGGACTGCTCTGCAGTCCTAGTGGCCATTCATCCTTGATGAACAAAAATATAAGGGCTGGAAACCATTCTGAAAGCTGAACTTCTTTTAGAAAGCATTACTTTTTCCACCAGTCTGGCCAAATCTCTGCTCACCAAGAACTTAAAGCATAAACATCAAAACCTGCTTTTCCAGACAGGCTCGTAAACAATTACAGCTCCTAACTAGACATTGACCTCACTTGCCATATCACTGTACCACTTTATTATTCTAAACTATTGTCAAGTGCCAGTAGGCTTTATTTTTACTGCCACATTACTCTGTGATTGCAATGTGCATGTTATTTGAGTTATAACGATTGGTGGATGGAGATCAAAACTTTGGCCTCTGAGTCAAATGACCATCCATGAATAATGCAAGTAGCTATTTGTCTACTGGTTTTGTTTTTAAGTATTATTCCTCATTTTTGTCCTTCCCTATTTCTAAAGACGCATCCGGCCTTTTTTCTAGAGGCAGATAAGCAACTTTAAAAATCCCACTCAGATGAAAAGATTTTTTCAGTTATTGCCCTAAAAGTACTTTGAGACAGTGAGATTTCCTGCTCTCGTGATTTCTTTCTGAAACATGGAGTACATTCCAATATTTTAGAAATAGGTCTTGGATTGCCAATAAAATGAAATCTCAATAATTATTAACTATCCCCTAAATATTTGAGGGAAAACTAATATAAGTATATACAAATGTCAAATGTGAGGCAAGAGAAGCCTATTAATCTAGAACAGTGTTTAAAGAATGCAAATGCTAGAAAAATACCTATCATCTCTCTCTACCTATCCAGTTGTCACAAATCTATGCTAATATATTTCCCCACTTTCAAATTCTTGCCTGCCTTACAAAAAATATAATCTAGATTATTGTATTTCCCCGTAGATATTGCTAAATTCTACTCAAAGCAAAAAAGCAAAAGCACTCTTCTCATTTCAGATATGGCATTGATATCTTCTACTTATTAGAAAGTACACTATCCCTAAGGGGAAAGCATAAACTTCACCATCATACCAATTCATCTTATAGATTTTCTGGCTGGATATACTTGGTGTTTCTTTCTCTCTTTCTATTCTTAACACACTTCTCACCTTGAATTCACCTTTAGTCCCTGACCTAGCATTTCCAGTCATCATCTGTATTTTGCAGCCTACTAGGTGACACTAAAATCTATAAGAAAAATGTGTAGAACAATTGTGCTTTCAGTGTTAATCTGCTTTTAATGGAGTATTTGCTTTTAGCAGTCTGAAAATGTCTCCTTGGCTTGATCTCCTTTTAATCTAATGCATCTGGAAAAATGGTAAAAACTTCATTCATTTGTTTTGTAAATGGATAAAGCATTCCTTGCTCATCTTCTGTGTACATGCGTTGGAGTGGGTTTTATTCCTTTCAATTCAGCATTCTGGTAATTTCTAAGTTCCAAAATGTATCTAACTGTTTGGATAATATTACTACCTGGCCCATTTGTAAAGCTCCTTTGCTCACTCCAAAAGTGTCATTTCTGTCCACTTTCATGGAGCAGGATTTTTCTTGGGCATTCTCTGAAATGGACTTTGTTTTTAAACAAACTTGCATGATTCATTTTTATTTGTGCAAGTTTTTTTTTTTTTTTTTTTTTTTTTTTTTTTTTTTTTAATCTGTGTTAACCTTTAATTGTAATCCAGTAAACTCTGTTTTAGCTACCTTTGCCTTTCTGGGTATTACCTGCATTTTTCTTGGCTCAGCTCAAGAAAGTGTGAGCAACAGTCATAGGATCCAGTGCTCTGCTTGGAGAACCAATCTGTAAGAGCAGAGAAGTTTATAAGTGGCTTAGTTAAGGGCTTGCTTCTCCAGTTGTTCTATATGCTGAAATTCCAAAACACTGGAAGGAGTTTCTAAATAGATAAAGAATCTTATGCTAAAACAGCATTAGCAAAAAATGACTATTTTATTTAGCATGTGACTAGATATTTACAGGCTAAGTCAGAATGTCAAGTGACTCCTAAGCTGGTGACACCCTGAATAATCAGGACTTGCCAATTCATGACTAATGATCCAGTACAAACTGTGCTTGCCTAATTTTTCAGCTGTATAGTGCTTTCCACATTTTTTTTTTTAATATATTTTTCTATTTGAACTTCTCTGGGCAAGCAGCTGTGCATAGCAGGATGCTGACTTGCTCCTGCAGGAGTGATTTATAAAGGTGTTGTACAAAGGCACACATCTCAGGGCCCTCATTCAATTTTTACATGACTTCTTCACAGACAGATTCATATTATAGTTGCTGCATACTGTTAAAATATTTGGCTGAAAGCATATTCATTGACTGAATTTTATGTTACTCTTCATGCAAAACATTTCCCTAGTTACCCCCAAAATATTGAAATACTTATAAACATGAATATTCCTATTTTATCTCACTGACTCCACTACACTCCTGCTTTAAAACTGTGTGTTTCAGAGGGTATCTCTTAAGTCAGATGCCTGTTTAAATACCTTCCTAATGTACTGCCTAATTCTGTCCTTTTTACATGACTTGTGCAATACTTTTGGTCTTTAATCCACAGTAATTCTTTAACTACCAACCTATATATTGGAGATTAATTACTAGTTATCATTTCTCATCTCAGCTTCATAATAAAAATCATTACTGTCACCACTCTGGGACCATTTTTAAAGGCATGTTGCTCTAAACTGGTGTGTTTAACTGCCAGCACAGTGGCAGTTATCCATAACTAAGCTACTGCACCATTTTGAGTCGCAGTTTCATACAAGTGTAATGCAAAAAAAATCTCTTTCAAAAATGGCAAGATGAGAAAAAAAGTAGAGAAAAATTAAAAAAAAAAAAAAGGAAAAAACAAGACATGAAATTCTTATTTATAAATATGTTCTCTCTTCAACATCTTCATTGTGAAAAATGCTGCACCTTGCTTATTGTACCCAGGCCTGCTAAAATGAGGAAGGAATTAAGTCAAGTGCTTTCTGCTGCTAACAAGATTTCCTTGAAATGGAAGGTTTTGGAAGAACTTAGGTATAGGCTCATATAACTATGCTTTATGCAGATATTTTGAACTGTTTAGATATCCTGATGTCATGTTCCCAGGACATCCAGATGCAAGGTTAGGATCTAGGAAGCAAGACCACATGCTCAAGGGACAGGCATCCTCCAGGCCTTGAAGGGGACAAATTTCCTCTCTGTGCTTTGCTGTCCTATTGCCCAATACCCCGTGCATTGCAGAGCCCACTCTCAGCTGCCAAAATGTCTCTGTTGATTGAGAAAAACTTGGGAGGCCATCTGTGTAGTCTTTTCCCAGGTCCAGGCATCTATATTTATTGATTGTCACACTTATGAGTGTAGAAAAACCTGGGGGTTGGGGTATTTTTTTTACAGTTGTTCAGATGGATCAGGAATTTACCTTAAATTTTTAACCAGGTTGAACAGATATTCTATCTTCATAAATAATGGGAGATTTAAGTACTGTTTCCTTTCATTGCTAAAATCCTGTTCCAAGGAATTTGGAAAAAAGACAGCTCCCTAAAAATGATATCTTTCATAAAATCATAGGACTTGATCAAAATATCTTGATTGTTTTAATTTTTCCAGTATATGCCTGGTTTTAACGTTCCTTGGAATAATTTTTAACAGTTTGAAACAGTCCTTTTCAAACTGGCAAAAACAGAAATAAGAAAGATAAAAAGTATATGGACATTTCATTGGAATGAAAAGCACTTTCCATCTTCCCAAAACCTGTCTGTCAACACAGAAGAAATATGCAAAAAATGTGAGACAAACAAGCCATATGTTTTGCTTTTCATGCATCTGGCAAAAATGTGATTTCTTTTGCCATGTTTCTCCTGTGATGAGAATTTATTTCACAAAACTGACATCACATATTTCCTCTCATTTCTTTCTGAGTCCTCATATTTACCTAAATCCTATTCCACACTGTCCTCTTTTTAGCGTCCTGGTGCATTGCTTCTAAGGTCATCAGCAAATTTTACTGGTCCGGGACATTGCTAAAATTGCAAGAAAGTCTTTAATCCAGTGGAAAATGTAACTAGATCTAAGGGGTGAAATTGTAAGAAAAATAATATAATAGCTTAATAGGGTGGTTTATTAATAACCTAGGCATTGCTTTTCATCATGATAAGAATTTTAGGATACCTTGCTGAAAGATATTTTGGGCACACTGCAAAATCATTGGCTTATTTTTTCTGTTTATGATGCAAGAGTTTAAAATGGATAACAGTCGTGATCTCTACTGGTCTTGAAATAAAATAAAATATAATATTTCCAACAATCCTTCAGAAAAATTAGATCATGACTGATCCTCTTTGATTGCCACTTTCAATCTGAAATGTAGGAATCATTTTTATTTAGGTAGTACAGTAACAACTTATTCATTCCCTCATTTGTTTCTTCTTTCATATCTTTTATACCTTCTTTCATACCTTTCATACCTCCACATTATTTTCTTAGTTTTACTAGTTTCAGTGCTCAAAGTGTCCCCAGATGCAGGATGTATTTCACTCTGTTCTATTCCACTATCATGGTTTAACCACAACTTGAACTCAACCTCACACAGTCACTCATCCATCCTCCTCTGGTGGAATGGGAGAGAGAATCAAAAAAGTGTGAAAAGTTGTGAGCTGAGATAAAGACAGTTCAGTAGGTAAAGCAAAGCAAAGCAAGGAATTCATTCTCCACTTTCCATGGGCAGGCAGGTGCTTGGCCATCCCAGGAAAGCAGGGCTCCATTTTCACCTGTAACAGTGACTTGAGAAGACAAAAGACATAGTATCTGAATATCCCCTCTGAAGATCCCCTCCCTTCCTTCTTTTGGCACTGGTTTTATGTGCTGAGCATGACTCCATACGGTCTGGAACATTCCTTTGGTCAGCTGGGGTCAGTTGTCCTGGATGTGTCCCTCCCAGCTCTTCACGCACCCCCAACTTACTTGCTGGTGTGGTGAGATGAGGAGCAGAAAAGGCCTTGGCTGTGTGTAAGATCTGCTCAGCAATAACAAAAACACCTGTTTCTTGCACAAATCCAAAACATAGTCCCATACAATTAAAATGGTGGTACACAATTAGAAAAATTTCTTGGTATGTATTCCTTGAATAGACTCCAAAACACATCACTAACAGTAAATATATAGTCATTTTATTTTGAATGTAAATTAATAACCACAGTTATAATAATTATACAGAGAGTAACTCTACATGGGAAAGCAAGTTAGAGTAGTTTTTTGGATTCAGTTAGATGGATAACTTTAGAACTCAGCAGTGATATTGCTAGGCTGCTCTTACAAACTCCTATTATCCTGTTCTGTATCATCTGTTCATACCATATGCCTGCAAAACATTCATAGTTCAGAAATTTTAGGTTGACTACCTCTGAATTGAACATGTTTGCAAATATTTGTTAGACAGAAACTTAATTTTAAATGCTAAAATTTTCACACTATGAAGCTTTCTTCCTTCAGAGCAAAAGCTTCTGGGCACTCAATCAAAAAATTAACTAAATCAACATTTTCAAAATTGTTATAGCCCAAATAAAGCAAAAAAAAAAAATAAATTAAAGGAGCACATAAAGAAATAAACTGGTTTTGTTGACTAAAGTGGCAGCACATGTGGAGGATGAAATAACTCAAGCAGAGATTTCTTTCTGTGTCCAGGTCCTCTGTATATCATCTAACCATTTGCCACACACTAACAGCCCACAGTTTTGGCATGCAAAATTGCCAGACAATTTGGAGCAATCCTGAGGGCTCAAACCAAAGCACTTTTATTTCACAGAATATCAACAAGTAGAAACTGGTGCCAAGGGCTCAATTCTCAGTTATAATAAAACGGTATAATCTCATTGATTTCAAAGGAGTTGTGCCAGTTTGTGCCAGAAGAAAATGTGATTTATTACTAATAATGAAAACACAATTAAAAACTCCAGAACAGTAAATTTACTGATTTCTGATAGAAGTCTAGTATGTCATTTAAACTAAAGCCTTCATAATTTCATGCTGGTATACCTCAAACCTCTATCCTTTGGATCCCAAAATCTTCTTTGATAATCTAAAAAGTTGGAGCAGCTAAAATCTGGAAAAAAAAGTGCATTGAATACGTAAACTAGCAACACTGAATCACCAAATTAATGCTTGCTATAAATAAACTCATCCTGAAAATTCATAATTAAGGAAATTAATTTTTTTCTTACCAACTTTTAGTCAGAGTATCATCAAGGATGGAAAAGATCTCTAAGATCACCAACTCAAATCATTAATCCAGCATTGCCATGTTCACCACTAAATTGTGTCCCCAAGTGCCACATCCACACAACTTTTCTACACTTCCAGGGATCACCATTTCCCTGGGCAGCCTATTCCAATGCCTGACCCTTTTCCAGTGAATACATTTTTCCTAATATCCATTCTAAATCTCCTCTGGCACAATTTGAAACCACTTTGTCTTTTCCTGTCACTTGTTACCTGGGAGAAGAGACCAATGCCCATAGGCAGAGTTCATTCAGTCCAAAGGAAATGAGGAAATGACCCGACCTTTTCTCATCAGGCATGGTGAGACTGTAGAGGTCTGGCTAAACCTGCTACCTGGTTTGTTTACAGCTGCATTTTGAGGAGGTGAATCCAAGGCTCTGGTGAAAGAACAATCTCAGAGTGATCTCTGAAGCCTATCATTAAGTTATGAACAAATGAGTCTCAAAATTTACTTGGGAAAAGAAAAATTATTTCAGTTATTAATCTTACCCTCCCATTCTCCTTTGTACTTCTCAATATTGTAATTGTAATTATACTTTTTATTAAATTATTGTGCTATTTATTGAACTTTTAATCTTGGTTTTAGTTTGTCTTAAATATCTATTTTTATCATTATAACTAAAGAACTGTACAATCAATCAATTCATATTGCAAGAATGCCCACAGACCAGACTTTGATCATATACAGTCATGAAAAATACAGCAATCATACTAGAATAGGTAGCATGCATCTGATTTGAAATGCAAGAGATCTACTAGCTTGGGATGAGGTTGGCTGGTATCAAGTATTTTCTGAACTATGTAAAAATACATTGTTTGCTACTTCTCCCCCTTAAATTCAGCAGAAAATAACCTCGGGGGTTATAAAGTATAAATCTGAGCCATTTGTTCACATCTGTGCCTTGTCCTGAAGAGTGTTTTGGGTATACAGAACTGCCCAAGACTGTTTTCATTATATTTATTTTGGAAAACCAACCCTCCATCATGGCAGTGTTACAGGAGAACCAGAACAATAATTCCACCCTGAGCTCCATGTTGTGGAAACCAGGTGGTTTAGAACTTTTATAAATTCAAAGTTTTGCTGCCATAAGTTTTATCATATTAAACACTGACATGTCTTTGCTTTCTCTACTTCTATCTCAGTAAATTCTGATGCTGCTCATTGTTTGTGAACCTCCTTAGTGAACAGATTTGTTTTTACCAATAACCTGCCATGTGGTCTCTGAGTAGTAAATAACAAAAAGGAGTGGTGCTTTCTTGTAGCCCAGTACATCTGGCGCTCATGTATTCATAGCACCTTTAAGCATATCGATCTGATTTTTCTGCAGCTTGCAAAGATATTTACAGTTCCAAATTTTTGCAATACTTTCGAAATGGATCATATATATGTATTTAGTAATTGATAGGAATGGCATTTGGCGTCCTTTTCTTGGACCAGCAAATATGCAGAGGCTTTAAAAATAAATTCAGCCTGCAGGAAAATACTGTGAATGTGGGATACTTGGAAATATCTCTAAAGGAGATTTAAAGCTATTAAATATCTGAGATGGCATGTTGGAATGTCAGATAGGAAAAGTGGTTTCATCACCATCCTACAGGGGTGGGCAGTGCAATGCAGGCTATTAATATTAAACAGATTTACTTCTTGTGAAGTGGAGGTTAGTCTCCTGGAGCATTGCCTAGAATGGTTTGCTTTGCTGACTGGGTGAAACAGGACAAAGGCAAATTTCACACCTTGGCCTTACTACATAAAAACCTGAGCTCCATGGTAAGTGTGAACAAAAGATATGGAGGGGGCTGATTTCTTTCAGGATTTGGTTTGTGGGTTTTTTCCTCTCAAGAAATTCTAGGCACCTTTGAGAAAGGAAAGAGAGTTAGAGAGTGGTTTTACATAAAAGCTGGAGAGTTTTAGGAAAATAAAACTCCACACAGGAGGTATGGTTTTCTTCTTAGCATTTCTCAATCCGCTTCCACTATACCATTCTTGGAGAAGGTTTACCAATGTTTAAAATATGTTTTATTGCTCCTTTTAGTATTGACACTTTAACTATCTCAGTAATTTGCTCCCTTTGTTATCTGAGACAGTGAATTGGAAATGCAATGTGCAAATATTCTTTGAGCTGTAAACTGAAGAACAATGTAAGAGTTAATATCACCAATGCCTTAACTAAACCAGAAAAGTTTTCTGTTTTTTAAGAAAAGTTGAGAGTGTCAGGAAATTTCATGTAGTTAATTTTCTAATCAAGAAACACGTAACAATAGTTTAAGGTCAGAAATTTTTACTTTCATCAATCTAAAAATGGTTTTCATATGGTGTTTCTCTTGAAATATTGTCTAAAAAATTTCATGTAGTTTTGTACTGGAAAAGGGCGGTTCTTTAGTTTTTTTGTTTGTTTGTTTTGTTTTTTTTTTTAATATGACTTTTTTTCAGTTGCTCTGTATTTTTACCAAAGCTACAAAGGAGGAGGTACATTTGCAACAGGAGTGCTGAACCCAATAGCAATAAATATTGCTAGGAAATTGAGATCTTCCAGAAATTTCCTCTATTCAAGAGCTGATTGGTGGCAAGGATTAGGAAGAAAATATTTTAAAAGTTATTTTACATATTGCACTTTTCTCTCATTAAAATATATGTTGAATAGATCTTTACTATGCAGTGATGTGGCTTTGTTTCAAGGAATCATATTTACATTCAACTAGTTGCATTTTGGTGACCTGCTTGGAGTAATTAGAAAACACATTATAGGAACTCTGTCATCAAATATGACTTTCCTTGTTTGAATAGAAAACTTCCCTGTATACACACTCCTCTGCCTCAAGCTGCTGGTGACTTAAGATGCAATTTTGTTGTGCAGTCTACTATGTTCAGGCATATTGACATATCTTACACTTAGTAAAAAATATATTATCAAATTCTCTGGAAGCAAGAGAATATGTATGACCGCTATTATTCCTCCCATTTAAATCAAAACAAAATTAAATAGAACAACCCAAACTCAGAATGTCTTCTTGCAAGGAAGAGAGGTTGAAACTTATGCTGTTTTTTTCCAGACTTTGAATTAAAGCTCATCTTGGATTGGTGCCAGTTCCCTAAAGAATAAAAGTAATTCAGAGATATTCTCAATTTAGTTCTTCTTATTTTCTCAACTGAAGGGATTTCTCAGTATGCAAAGTCTTGTTTGTCTGCTTTTATCTGTTGGGCTCTTTGAGGAATCTTTCTTCCTCTGATACACAGTGGATAATTATCAGAAAGACACTATTGCCTATTCAGGTTCTTTAGCCAAACTTTGTGTAAAAATACCCTGCATAGGTGAACCAGTCTTTGCCACAGGTGTGATTCAGTCAGTTGATTTTTGAGCAGTTCCAGTCTTGCACTGGGTACTGCAAACATTCCATGTATCCTTTCTTTCATGCCTAGGATCAGTAAATAATACTATTTTTAAGGAATACATGCATATATATATATATATATATATATATATAAAAGATAGCTATTACATATATATGTATTAATATTATCACTCTTTGTTTGTTTCTGTTCATATGTTGCACTATCATAAGAAAAATCACTGGGTCAGGTGAAGTTCCCTGGGTAGAAAATTTTTCTTTCCTTGGAAAATATTTCATTCATTTAGAGAAGACAATCTTTCAGAGACTGCAAGCTGGCCAGCAAAGAGTCGAAAATCACAGAAAGGTCCCCACACAACTGAGTGGGAGAGCTTGCTGAGAGGAGCTACAGACAGAGACAACCAGGCATCAGAAATGAGGAAAGAAAACTTCCCCAGGGCCAGTAAGAGCTGTGCCAATTTTGCTGTAACTCGAAGCTACTGAGCTGGCCAGAAGCTGAGAGCATCCCTGCAGAGGCACAGGGGAGAGCTGTATATAAACCCTTTTCTTTGTACTGTGTGTGACTGAGTTGCATTCAGCTGTATTTACAGAGTTGTCCTAAGGTATATTCTAATTAAATCTGGCTTTCTTCAGGTAAAAGTCTTCCAGACTGTATCTGCAGATCTACCTCAAAGCATTAGATGACTCTGAGTACTATCAAACTTCAGAGGCTCTTACTGTAAAAGCTCTGACAGAGCTTTTGTGCAAGAATTAACTTTAGGCTGTACAGGCTTGGGTACTGGTGTTTATTTATGTATATATGTGTGTTTGTGAGACATCCAGCCTAACTTTGGTGAGTTCCCTTGGTTAAATGTGGCTTCTTTGCAACAACAGAAGCTTCCCTGCAGACAAGTTTACCCTGTTTTTCGATAGACCTGCCTTATCTGCCCAGCTTTTTACTTGATTAAAATGCAACCATACACTTTTTTTTTTTAGTACACAAAGCTACAGACAAGACGACACTATCGTTGTACTAGAAATATTTTCTTTTGCTGTGCTATGTTTTCACTCTAAACAATAAAAAGACAGTTTCACATAAATAACAGAGTTTGGTTTTTAAAAGTTTTTTGGATGGTTCTACAAGAATCCACCCTGTGGAACTGTACTCAGAAAACTGAGCTGCACGTAACCATATGCAGAATTTTAATGCAGTTATTCCTCACAATTCTAATTCCATAATGATATTTTGTATTCATAATGTCATAGTAGCAGGGGGTGGTAGTAATGAGTGGCTATTACATCAATGATGTATTTATCTGGTTTGAATTTTGCTTTAACCATTTGTTCACAGTAAATCAAGGATTCTTAGCCAACCTCATTCAATGTGCTTGGGAGGAGAGCCAGATTCGACCATGATTATTCACTGAGAAGTGCTTGGACAGCCCAGTTAACTCTTTGAAAACAGTGGTTTCAGTTGTCTAGAAAGGGGCTGCCTCAGGAATGGTAGAGGTCTGTAGACTCCAACTCCATAAGAATAATAAATGAGAACTAGGAATGGGATTTTAAGAGTATAAAAGAAGTTAATTTCTGATCAAATCACCTAAATTCCTTTCATAATAACCAAAAACCCAAAAAACCTCAGCTTACCCAAACACTGGCTTATGTTTTTCTAAACTGGAAACCAATTTCTGTGAAACCTTTGTCGTAGAGAAAGGATAACTAGCTCAGACCTAAATATCAAATCTCAAATAGCTAAAATTTGAAGTGTATCCTACCCTAAGATACACATCCATGGGACTGCTGCAGACATTGGAGATTTGAAAGTTGGTTGAGAAAGAGGGCAGCAGCAGCTACAAGGGGACTCACATAAGATTGTCACATGCTCCCTGTTTGGTATTCATATTTTTAGTTTATGAACATATATAACATTGAAGTGCTGTACAGACATAGCAGATCAAATCTTTTGAAAGAAAATGCCTGAAGTCACTTCTGTACCCCTTCCTCTATATTAGCATCTGTGACCCAGCTGCATAACCAGTTTTTCTGGCCAAGATTAAAGACTCCTTCCCACTACCTCATTGTAATTTTTGTGAAGCATAGACATTTAGCATGGGCTGTACTTCTTCTGAAAAGGTTGGGGCAAAGCCTTTGACAAATTTTGCACTTGCAATTGATTTGCTCCCTCCTGGGCTTGAGAATAAAAAGCAATGGATAATGCCTCAAAGTCAGACTTTTCATGATTGAATAATAAGAATTGGATGAACTGACAGCTTTTCTTTATAATGCTCATTAAGTTAGACATTGTTTTGATTTTTTACAGAAAAACTCATTTGCAAGGACTGTAGAGAGAAGGTAAAGAATGGGATAAGATAGATAAGTATAGTCAAACTCCAGCATTATGATCACAGAGCAGATGAAGGAACCAAGCATCTCTCCCAAACAACACAGAAAATTCATTTTCATAACAGAGATAGAAGTCCTTTTCATTGAAACTCCAGCTGTTTTGTTGGACTCATGCTCTAGAAAATATTTTTTAAACTTTGTTCTTTTTTTTGTAAATGAAATTGAAGTTACTTTCAACCTCAGTATTTCACAGTCTTTTGCAATACAACAAACAATAAACTCTAATGTCCCACGGACCAATTGTGAAATGAAAACCCCATGGGGCTTTTGGGAAGAATAGGTGAGTTAGTTCCAGTGTGGTTTTCACAATTATATGCTCTCTGGTTTGAGCTTAAGATTCAGCTATAAAAAATATTTTCTTCACTTTCTTCAAACTGCCATGCTGCTGCTTGCTATTGAACAAGCTCTGCCAAGGCCAGACAAGAGGAAAGAAATAAGATAAGCAGAACTTTCTGAAATACGCATGCTTCTAAAAACCCAAATTCTGTACTTTTCACTTCCTTTTAATAAGTTTGTACACTGTTTGTATAATATAAGTTTATAATCAAAGTACAGGGACTTTAGTATGAGGATCATCTGGTGCTTATGAGCAATAACAAAACTGACTGAAAACTGGATTTTTATCTAATTAAAATTCTAGTTCTGTATAAAAGTAGAAGCCTCTTAGGGAATTATTGTATCAAAAGTGTTGTGTAGTTTGGCAGCCTGTGTCTAAGAGAGAACCAATCAGTCTAGTTCTAAAGGAAGCATAAGTGAATATTTTATACACTAATATCAATTAGTTAGGTATCAGATATTATTTTAAAACATAATGAAATTAATATTAATTTTCTTTGTGTAGGTCTGAGTTGTCTAAGATGAATAGCAAAAAAAAGGGCATTATATAAAGAAGAAATATTAGCTAGGTTTATCTGGCAAAAATTCAACTGTGTGGGAAGAGTGTCTGAGTTAAACCCTTGCAAGAAAATATTGTGACCTGCATCATAGGTGGGGTGGTAAAATCTGCTGGAAGACACATGCTGCAGATATCCTCTGCATTCTTTTTACAGCCAGGGACTCTAGAGAATTTGTTACTACATCATTAAAAGTCATATTTTATGTTTGAAATATTTATAATTTTATTTTATTGAAGCTTAATCTTCAGGTAGGACACTGGGACATTTTTATACGCCTCCATTTTCACAGCCTCACAGACACAGTCTACGCCTTCAGGGCAAGTTTTATTGTGCCAGTGTAACATATGTTCCCAATAGGTAAGTGACACATGAAAGGAAAGGAATGTGATTTAATGTTTCAATTTTATTGCTTGCAATTTAACATATGGCAGTGAAGAAGATACAATCAATAAAGCTACATGAATGTGAAAGCACACAATAAAAGATACCTCAGAAGGAAGGTCTGATTTAAAGATTTATTGAATCTAACTAGTCAAATAATTCAACACAAAAATTGTATTTATGGTCTTGGGCTCATTTGTTATTGGCAGCTTGCTAGTGCATGGTTAATGATTTTGTAAATTTCTTCCAGAAATTGGGTGCACATTTTGTACTTCACCTATTTCCATTTTGCTTGCGTAAAGAAATTGTAACCCAAATCAACAATGTACTTCCATAATTGATTTTTTTTTTTGTATAGGAGATCAAAATTTTCATTTTCTCATTTTGTAACCTCTTTCAACATTCATTGATTTTCCTGACCTTCTCTTTTTTCTCCTCTAAATCTCCCTCACACTATCCAAGAATTCTTTCATCAGTTTCGGCCAAAGGATGTCCAAGAAAATCATGTTTCCATTTCTACATTAGTAATAAATTGCAAAGACTTCTTAACAAAANTCAAATAAAAAAAAAAATTAAAAAAATTTTTAAAAAAAAAAAAAAAAAAAAAAAAAAAAAGAGTTGATATATAGAAGCAGAAATAAGAAATAGAACCCCCCACTTGTTCAAACAAAGAATGAGTAAAAAATGCATCTGATTTGCAAATATATTTAGTTTTACTGAAAAAACACAATGAAAATCTAAGTTTCTGGTGACTTGACTAAAAAAAATCTAAATATTTTTTTAAAAAGTAGAATTCCTTTTTTTTTCAGCATAATTTTCTTTGTGAGAAACAGTGTTTTTGAATAGGGAAAGAGCAAGAACATTTTGCATGTTTCTTCTTTTCATGGCAATGAAATAAGATGTTGGTTCTGAACCTGTTGTTTGCTTTCATTCATAAGTATACTAAGTTTTAAAAAGGTCAGACTTTACTGTACATTATTAAAGCACATTCAGAAGTTATATCTTCTATAATATTCCACATGATTAATTTGGTTACAATGAACTGAATATAAACTAATTGTGACAGGTAACTGTTAGGATAGGATTTTTTTAAAGGTAACCTACAATTTCACTGTGCTTTTCTTTCCCTTCTGTAATCAATTTTTACTTAGTGGAAAGACAGATATTTTCTGATCCATTTTGTCCTTTATTTATTTTATTAATCTTATTTTAGCATGCTTATATGAGTGCTTGGTCCTCTTTTCTCGTGGTAAGAGTCTCAGAGGACACAGGTAGGTTGTTCAACAAGCATATTATAGCCATACCTGAACAGGTAGCAACCTTTTGCAGGAAACCAACATAGTGCCAGCCAGATTTCAGATTTATGGGTCTAGTTCTCCAGCTGCATCAGTTTATAGGAGGTTTATATGCCTAAAATGCCTGTCTGTTGGTGCTTAACATAGCTTGAGGCCAGCCTTAATTGCTCTTCTGTGTAACATCAGTCTCTTCTTCATGAATCTTCTTCATTAACATTTTCCCCAATTTCCACTTCCAAAAGCCTAGAAACTGCTAGTTTTCCACCTTTCAGTCAAGTAAACATTAGACAAAACTGTAACTAAACCACATTAGGGTCTTGGCATACGTGGAATTTATATATGAAATAGGCATTGAACATGCACATAACTATTCTAACAATTCTAGAGTTTCTTCATGCATGGTATAACCTGAATCCATGCAGGTATATCACCATGATCCCAGAGTGCCTGTAAATGTTTCTCCCATGACTGTGTAGAGCACATGGTACCTATTTGCTTTGTTGTCACATTTTATGGTTCATGAAGCTCCTTAGGATATGTCTTGCAATAAAAGTTCTATTTAAGAGATGATTGTAATTTTATATATATGAATGTGCATATATACACACACAGAGGAAGAGAGAGGAAAGACATTTGTTAGACATCATCTGCATTCATGTGTACAGTCCCTGTCATTATGGCACTAAGGATTATCCAAAACATTTGTAAAATCTGTGGGAGAATGGCATAACTGTCAGGAATTTCCATGAGGTTCCTGTTGCTACATATCACTTCCTTTCTGTCTTCTGGCTTTAGGTGACACAAAGACTGCTGGATTCATTCATCCTCTTCTATCTTTTAAATCCTGCTTTGTTTACCTTTGCCACAGTGGTGGGAGGTGAGAGATGAAATATGCTCAGCATCAAGAGACAGTCATTGTAGGCATATACACCTCCTATAAACTGATGCAGCTGGAGAGCTAGACCCATAAAACTGCACTGTGTGAGTGCCATATGGAAAAAGACTCCATAATCTGTGAAGCATTTGATTCGTATTAAAATTGTCAATATATACCTTCTATGCTTATCTCTAGAAATGAAAATTCCTTGTAATGTTGCAATATTTATTTATTTGTTTGTTTTTAAGTTGGTCACTCATGTTTCAGACAACCACAGAAAACCAAAGTGAAAAGTTAACCAAGTAAAGCCACTTTACATTTACCCAAATAAGATGCCCAGTACAAATCCCATATGAGGGGTTTTCTGTCACAATATATCTACATCATTCTCTGCCAAGCTTAATCATCCAGCTATTGGCTAAAAATAAGTCCACTGCACCATGGTAACTGCTTAGCATTGCAAATAATGTTGTTTTTGAGATCCTAAAAGGTCAGCAGCAAAAAACACTGGGCCTTCTTCACCGTGATATAATTAAAGCAAAGTCATCCACTTATTTGGGATAAGAAAAGAACTTTCTCCTGTCTCTCTTTCACTAAATAAATTGGGAATTCTCCTTTCAGTAGCTTATTGTACTTACCCACATGTCTTTGAATAGTGTTTTCCTCAAAATTATGAGTTTGACTGAAAGTCTGACCCAGCCTCACATGCTGGCAACCTGAAAGAGCAAATGTAAAGAATGAGCTATTTCATTACAAACATCCGTCCATGCCTGACCTTATAAGATACATCAAGGAAAATGGCTGGAAACCAAACCTCTCCATAATTTAGTCACCAGCTCTGAAATGCTGACTGGGTGATAGTTGCTGTGAAAATGCCCAGGCTGTCCGACCAAAAACCACCTCAACTATTCACCACATGTGACGAAAGCCACAACTTGGAAAACAGCTTTACAGAAATTCTTTTCAGTACCTTCCCTTTTCCACAGCCCTTGCCAGCCTTCTACACAGTAGGATCCCTGGAAACAAACCCTCTCCTTCTTGACACATCCATGATGAACAGCTGTAACTCCTTAGGCACTGATTGCAGCTGCCTTGAGCTGTGCCATTGAAATAATCCAAAAAGGCAGCAAAAAATGGAAATATGTTATTGAGTATATGGTTAGTGGTCTTCGTGCATCAGCTAGATGGGTGGCTTCCAATTTGTATTGCCGAGGCTGCTGGAAATCATGCACGAAACACAAGTCTGATTCTTGTTTCACTGTTTTCACTCTGGAGTTATTTCTGGGCAAGGAAAATGTGAAGAGACCAAACAAAAGTGTAATTCTCCCCCATCACCTTCTTGGTTAAATTCTTCATTTATATTATTCCTAAAATTTTACTGCCTTCAAGGGAACTCAGACTGCATCCAGGAGATCAGTGCTGGACATGCTTATAACAGTTCTGTGCTATTTCTTGATATTTAAAGAAGTTAAGTTACAGAGGGTAGAAGAGGCCCTTTAACATTGCTTTCTGGCTCGACTAACTGGTAGGCAGGTGAGAAATTGGATATATCAGCTGAGAAGAGTACTTTATGAACAACACCTGTATTGTTTCCAGCTCCTGAGGTAGCTCAAAGAGGATGATGCATTGCTGTGTTGGTATATCCCACATCAGATTATGCTCTGATTTGAATTACTGGTGAAAAAAGAGCTTGGCTGTAGGTAGCACAGCTGCCCTGAGCTCAGCTCTGTGCTTAGCAGTGGATCTGGGCAGGCTTAAGCCTGTACACAGTGTTTTATGGAACTCCGAGCTGGTTGGTTGTTCCCTGTGAGGCCTACAGCAATTCCTACCACCAACATAGTGAGGAAATAAAAGACAACTGTGTGAAAAAAAAAAAAAAAAAAAAAAAACCGAAAT
>VXAC01007108.1:384236-474019 GCA_013399225.1 Rhipidura dahli | reverse complement strand
AAAAAAAAAAAAAAAAAGCGCAAGAAAGGATAAAAGTTATTTGTGAAAAACAATGCCCCACAGTGTTCTATTCATGGCACAAAATCATCCATCTGGGAAACCTTTGCATGATTATTGCTTGAAAACATTCTTCTTATCTGATCAAGTGTTTCTTAGGAATTTCTTTATAGACTGGGGTCATAAGACAGCTTCGGAGAGACTTGATGCTGCCTGGTGCTCAGCATGGGAACCCCAGTCCAGTGAGATGATTGGCTCTAGGCACAGGCAGCTCCTTTATTAACACATGAAAGATATCTGGATTTCAGAGATTAGGCAAGTGATGAAGAAATTTTGTTTTCATTTGTGTTTCTATTTATAGGAAGCAAGCAAGATATTTCAATGTATTTTTTGCAGTTTATTTTACCCTTTCTGTCAAGGGCACATAATTATTGTGTAATTCCCCTTTCCTCTTTAAATTCAAGTAATAGAAAATATCTGTGGTTAATTAGCTCTTCAGTTGCTGAAATGCTTCTTCCTAAAAAACCTTTCAAGTAATTCTCTAGCAGGTTCAGGTGGGAAAGCACCAAATGCTTCCCAAAGTAGAGCTGGCAGTGAAAAATATCTAGTGGTAGTTCTTGAGAGTAAATGCTTCCACAATGTAAGTTTCCAAGAAATCAGTACCAGGAAATAACAAGACAACAGGGGACTTTTTGTGTTTTGCTTTGGGTGGAGGTTCTTTTGAGTTTTCATAAGAGAACTGGAGGGAGGACAGATTTGAGTTGTTGCTTTATGTGTGGAGATATTTCTTGGTACATTTGGGAAAATTGAATTTGCAGTTGGAAGATTAATAATTTTTCACTTCAGTAAACTAGGAAGAGTGTTTTAATTTGATTTTTCTCCACTAGGCTAAGAGCATGAGGTGTTAAAATTTACCAAAGAGTGAAGTAAATTAAAATAGGCTTGTTATATGTCATCATCACAAAACCAATATATGACAAAACTAAGTTCAGGCTGTCTTCAGGATCAGTATGGCAGAAGCAAAAATCTATGAGGTCCACTGATGTGTAAAAGTGCAGTGACATTTTAAAAATGTGCACTGACTTTTTAAGAATATTCATTCAGAGTGACTAGGAGAGAAACAGATATATCTATTAGGGTCCTGTGAACCAGTGTTGCAGTCTGCTAATGGATGCTGGATTTAGGCACAGGCCCATATATTTCATTTAGAAACAATAATTTTGCTTGTTAAGCTGAAGGCAAGTATAAAATACTTATGTAGCATTTGGGTTGAAAGATGAAAGTATGGGATTCATGATTAACCATGCATCTGCCTTCAATACCAGACAAAAAGCAATAACTTCTTCTCACCATATATAACACCTTCCAGAAAAGAAAATCACATTGGTCTTCAAAACCAGCACATCTTCACAATACTTCAAGGAGTTCTTTCGTAAGAAATACTATTTTCTTTATTTTTAAGGTGAAAAACCAAAGCAAATAATAGCTACAGTCAATCTTTTCAGCCATTAATTCCCTAAATTACTGCATTACTACTGTTTGTCAATCTTCAAGTCTTATTCCAGCACCTGTCAGAATAGTAGCCAAGCTCCTCCCCTCCTAACCCAAAATGTTGGGTGTATTTCAGCTAGACATCTATAATTAGTACCTAAGTAAGTAGAACTCAAGTCATCTGTGGTTATTCATCATTAAGCAATCAGGACACGCTTTAAAGTACCTACATTTACATTTAGAAATCTTCTGGCAGAAGCCAAGTAAAAGAGGAAACTTTTGGGAGTGTCTCAAAATGTCTGAGCCTGCCTCTCACAAGTACAAGGTCATTCTCCCTTTTGAAATAAAGGATGCCACAGTGCAGGGAATTACATAAGACAATGAATGGATCATAAGGAATGATTGCAAGTGTTTTCAAATGAATAAATTAAAATTTGTAATCAAACACATATTTCATAATTTGTTTTGGTACAGAACACAGTGAATAAAAAATTAAAATAATATCTGACATTGTACCTGAATACTAAAATAAATTCTATTTATTTTTACTTTTTGTAGCTATATTTCTGTGATAACTCTCTGGGTTAAATGATTGTTATTACATGCAGGTACATTTTTGGCACATTTAGGATGGAAAATCTTTCCTGATCAAAGAAACTGAGCAATGGGTGGGCTGACTAATGGAACCAGACAATGGAATTCAAGGTGCTGATACAGACAATAAATCTTAACAGCTGCCCTATTCTTCTTAGTGTTACAATAACCATCAAAGAGGATGTAAATTTTAGAGATTCCAAGGGGAATCTTGTAGTATAAATTGCTATAGGTCAATTCTCTTAATTTTTTGTTGGAGAAATCCCATTACTATTTTCACAAATGGTCATAAATTGGTGACCTGGAAAACAACAGCTACCTCTTCTTCTACTAATTAATATCCATAGTTAAGCCTTTTTAAACCACCTGAATTATTGTACCAGTGTGCTGTTTGTTTTAAGGTGGGATACCTGGCAGACATTTTTTAATAAATATCATGGAACCATAGGAATGCTGATCTAGTCCAGCTTCCTGCTCAAAGTGGGATTATTGCCAACACTAACCTTCTGGTTAACTTTTTTTTTTCCTTAAAGTTTAAGCTGAGCCTCCCAAGCTGTAATTTCTGTGGTTTGCCCCTTGCTTTGCTCTCTGCTGCTACCAAGACATGTTTGGCTCCCCTGTCATTGCAACTCCCGTTCATGTCCCATCGTTTCTCTTGCTGGATCCCAGTTTGGCTCTAACACTGCTGACACTTTCCACTACTGACTTTGGTACTGTAACAGCACATTTCAATAAGAAATCTCTATTCTATCAAATTTTACAGTTACAAAAAAGGCTTTAAATTATTTCTATAAGAACACGCATGCAGACACATACATGAAATGAATGTATATTTGTGTAAAATGTCTTTCTTACAGTATTGACAGCAATTGAAATTTTAGCCTGAAGTAATCATTTATCTTTGCTGTTGGTGATGTCAAATACATAACTTTCAGTTCATATCTTTTTCTTTTTTTTTAATATATATTAGAATTGGAAACTACATATAAACATAAATATGCCCATATAAACATACAGATGCTCATTCCATATGCAGTCCAGACATGCCAGGGCTTGAAATATTTCATTCAGGAAAAAATTGCAGCATGAGTTCTGTATATTTTTCCCTCTGACAAGGTTGATTCCATGGCCTGAGCAAAGTTTTGGTTTCACAGGCACCCATGGAAACATGTGTAACTATTTGTGACTACAGTGGGAATAATTTTCTTCTGGGCAAACAGATTTTTGACTAAGATGGACATCCGCCATGTAGATCAGATCCAAATATGGATATCAGAAGACTGAAACTTCCACTTACTGCATGCTGGATCCAGGATTTTAATTTAACGCATTACAAAGATAGGGACTGTTTATGAAATACATGTACTGATCCATCTGGATGTTATTTACATCTGTGATTTAGTTAAGGGTCTCATTTACATTTTATATTTGAATTCAAGAAACTCTTTAAAACACTCAGCTGAGTACCACTGGGATGAAGAAATCGTTCCACCAGAATAGTTTAAAAGGGCAGAATGCAGCAAAATTATAAAATTATTAAAGTTGTTTAAGCCACTACAGCAAAGTTTCATAAAAATCAGAGAAAACTTGCTCAGAACAAAATCCACTTATAAAATGTTATGCAGTACACATTTTCTAGGTATGGTGAAAGAGTTTTGAAATCTTTGAACAGTAAACCACACATTTGTTTCTAGAAATAAGCTTAATCCTTTCCTCCAAGTTTTTCTGTGGATGACTGCAAAACATAATCAGTCTAACTTTCTGGTTACTCATGAGTACAAGTCATGATCTTTTTTTGTTGTTGTTGTTGTTCTGCACAAAACCAGACGTTCTTGTGTGCTACAGAAAACACATTTTTGTCTGGAGTCCAGGGGCTATTTTATTAAATGCTGAAGCAGAGACTAATATATAGGTAGAATAACATATATAAAGATTTCTTTCCACTAGAGAGGAGGAGGATGATGCCTAAATTTTCAACAGCAGAGCTTACTTTCTTTCATCATCAGGAAGATTAATATTTTTATATTCATTTTACAGAGGGAGTATCTAAAGTCAAGAAAAACAATGAATTCTAATTACATTACAAAAATTGTCACTAATCCTGAGATTATGTATAACCATGTCCCATATGCCATGTGATGATATTTTTAGCATTCTTCTTTAACCTTGCTTATTCTCACAGTCAGTAAAAAGACAATAAGCCCCTCATTTAATGTATCATTTACTGCTACAATAAAAGGTAGCAACTAATTCCTGGAGAAACTTCGCATATTAAAGGAAAATACTATGAATGTAGTAAACCACACATTAAAAATGTCTCAGACTTTTCAAGGAGTGGCCTCAAGAATATGAAAATCACGTGGCATCACATGGCAGGACCTAGTAACTGTGCAGTTTCTCCAGCACAGTTACTTGCCAGCTTGTGGTTTGCAGTAGCAGTTGCATGTGTTGCAAAGCGACTCAGTGTGACTCATCAGATCCTACTGAAACCCTAGGCTAAATTGTAGCTTACCACCACAGTAATATTTTTCAGTGGAAAAGGTCTGTGTTTATCCACTTTGCATATCCTGTCCTTCTTCAGTCCCATGGATGCCCCTCATGGCATTTGTAAAAGCACATTTGAACTTGCAATGTGAGTCATACACTGATCTTTGTATTCTTTCTGAGATTAAAAATATCCCTTACCTAGACAACTATCCCTACTTATAGCTACTGAATTACATTTACAGCATAATTTTTAGAGTATAATAATGTAATTCCATGAGTTTTCATAATATCAACATTGAAACAGGCAATATATGGAGATTTTTGTGGGGACAGACAACTATTTAAAAGGACTGATGATTATTCTGCATTTAGGAGCGTATGAGAAACTCTGTATGAATTTAGAGCAAAACAGTGATTTATTATTCAAAAATCCTGCAATCTTAATTGAAGGAATAACACACAAAAGTGAGAGTCCAAGGAAACAAAGAAAAATGAATTAGCACCATGATCAGCAGCAACAGTTTACAAGTTTGGAAAAGATATGCAGAACAGCAATTTTTTTTAAGAATTTTTGGTTGTAAAGTTATTTAATCTCATAAGAAAAAAGAAACAAACAGCAGATAAAATCTATTAACAGGAACTCTATATTAATTGCCATGTTTTGCTTTATCTATGATATTATTTTGAGATAAATATAAAGAGATATTTAATCAATATGTACATCAACACAAAGTAATAAACTAATTTCTGAGATTTGGATTACACATAAGAAAAGAGGTGCAATTGTTCTGCACTGGTTTTGCCCTTAAATTTTATCAGAATTGATATTGCATAAAACCTCAAATATTGGCCTGGATATTTTTGAAGATGAAGAAAATAAGTTCACAAAACTGGAAAAAATAAAATGCTTCATCAAAACTCATGAAGTAGACAGAGACCTGTAAGTAAGAACCAGATATTTCATTTGTGTGTCCATAAGATTAGTATCATATAATGAAAATAAATCAAATGGAACTGTAATGATAAAAACACAGACATGAATATATTGTTATGTGGTCTGGTCAGGGATAATTTCAACAACTGGACTTTTAAAATGTTATCTTCTTGTTTTGTGGAGATCAGAGAGTCCTTCAGTGACTCTTACTTAATGACAAAAGGAATTAACCACAGCATGTAAGTTCTCTTGAGCTCTCACCTTACTTCTCTTAACACACACTGAACTTGCTAGATGATGCTGGCTTTTCTCTCATACCTCATTTGATACCAATTTCAGTTTGTCTCATGCCTACATGGTCGGGTTCATGGTAGATATCCTCTTGCATACCTTAGAAGTTATTCAATTCAATAGGTTTGTCTTTGTGTGTTAGTTGTATCTCAGAGCACTGAAATTGTCTAAATTTGCAGAACATTTACTCCAGTTAACTTTTATGCAGTGAACAAACACAGCTGGGAAATAGAGTTATGAAAAATACAGGGGAAAACTGCAGACAAAATCAATGGCTTAAGGCTTTCTTTTCCTTCAGAAGGCTCTGAAGAGGGATCTGGACAGGCCAAAATAATGGGCTGAAGCCAGTTGTGTGAGGATCAACAAGACCAAGTGGCTTGTCCTGCTCTTGGGTCACAATAACCCCAAGCAGCACTACAGCCTGGGGGAAGAGTGGTTTCCCAGCAGAAAAGGACCTTGGGGCGCTGGTCGAGATGGCTGAACAGGAGCCAGGTGTGCCCAAGTGACCAAGAAGGCTAAGGGCATCCTGGTCTGTATCAGCAACAGTGTGGCCAGCAGCACCAGGGCAGTGATTGTCTCCCTGTACTTGGCACTGGTGAGGCCTCACCTCAAAAACTGTGCTCAGGTTTGGGCTCTTTGCAACGAGAAAGACATTGAAGTGCTGGATTGAGTCCAGAGAAAGACAACAGAGATGGTGAAGGGCCTGGAGCACAAGTCTGATGGGGAGCAGCTGAGGCAGCTGGGGATGTTTATCCTGGAGAAAAGGAGGTTTGGGAGGGATCTTACTGATGTCTATGATTACCTCAAAGGAGGGTGAAGCCAGGGGGGGTCAATCTCTTCTCCCCTCCATAACAAGACAGAATGAGAGAAAATTGTCTCAAGTTACACCAGGGGAGGCTTAAATTGGATATTAGGACAAAATTATGAAAAAGGTTGACAAGCATTGGAACATGCTGCCCAGGGAAGTGGTAGAGTCACCATCAATGGAAGCATTTAAGACAATTGCCCAGAGAAGTTGTGGGTGCCCCATCCCTTCAAGTGTTCAAGGTAAGGTTGGATGGTGCCTTGAGAAGGGGATGGGAATGTACATGTTCTATAAAGTCTCTTCCAGCCCAAGCCATTCTGTGATTCCATGATACCATGCGGTGCTCAGGGATATGGTTTAATAATGTACTTGGCATTGTCAAGTTTATGGTTGCAGCCAGTGATCTGAAAGGTCTTTTCCCACTAAAATGATTCTATGATTCTATGATCATTACTTAATTCAATTCCCACTAGAAATAATGTCAAGATGAAAAGGAATATGGTGAAAAATTAGAGAAGACAGAGATTAACTCACCCCCTCCCTACTGGCCTTTTTTGAAGAGAGTGAAGTCAGGAAAGGAGCAACTGCAGGAGAATTTTGCTAATAATAACTTTTCTCCAGAAGGGGATTGAGATGGACTAAGTGTCTACATCTGTTCACTGATTACAGAAGTTTCATTAGAAGATATGGACATCTATCTAAGTCTAAGGTAAAGACTGAATGCTTCCTGACATGAGGTTGAATTGTGGTTTCTAGGGGTCTGTGGCATCAAGAATAGGAAAGGCTGCTCTGGGCTGAGAATTGAAACATTCTTTTTATGCAGTGTCAGCACATTAGCAATAAATAGACATCTGATGTTCATTATTTTATTGCAGGAATTTTTACAAAGAAAGCAAATTATTGTATATGGTACAATGCATCCAGCTACGTTCTTGTTTAGAACTGGTTGGATGCAGTCTGGGGAAGGATTTGTTTTCATATGACAGACAGACTGAGGCCTCAAAAACTTGAAGCAAAGCTCTGTAATCATTTTGGAAGGAAGTTAGTCAGAGAGTGTGTTCCTTCCACCAAGAGGATGGATACATCTCAGGGGATGTGCAACTGAGAGCAGGATGCTTGTGCTCAGCTTGTGGAGCTGGCAGAGCACTTCTGCAGTGACACAAATCCAGGGGGACCTTGGAGAAACTGAGCATGAACATACATTTTAGGAATGACTGAGTGGGAGTAGAGGGTTTAACCACACCCACCCTCTATATTTTAATCATCAGTCTCAAAACACCCAATAAAAACAAAGCATGGGCCATGACATTCAAATAGTTCAGTAAAGATTTAGATTCCCTAAGTTTTATTTCAAGCTGACAGACCAAGAAATTCCTACTGCTTTGTGTACTATGGCAATAAAACCACTGCTCATGCAACAGGCAGAGGTTTGGAAGTGAAGCCTGCTTCCATCATACTTCAAATGCAATTGTTCCAGGCACAAACAAGTTCCCTGCATGGCAGTTGGCCGCATTAAGTAACAATAGCCCAGCGTCAGTGTTGTAAAGGTAACTGGGCACCCACGGAGCTGCTGTTATGGCTCTGGACTTGACCATTTGCTGCAGGTGTTCTCATTCTGACACCCCATGACTCAAATCACCTCAAGTAAACTGAGATCATTTCATGGGGCTCTGAGAAGACCAAATGTCTGACCTTCATTTCCAGGTTGCTGGTGATGATTTCATCAGCTCTCTGTGCTGCACAGGGCGCATCCACTCTCTGACTGCACTCAGACCTAATCCACAGGTGACTGTCAAGGCTGGACTCTGTTTATTGCAGGGTAAGGTGCACAGAGGTGTTTTTCCTCTTTGGAGTGAGAAAGAGAGAGAATATTCTATATTCAGCTGTGTTGCTCTCAGCATGGGCAGAGAGGGAAGGACAGAGCATAAGATTATCTAAAACAGGGCTGCCCTCAGACACATTTTCATTGCCAGGGCATGTCAGTAAGGATTAAGCACTGTTAGCATGGCAGTTTGCACAGCTGCTTGAACTAAGTGTCATCTCATCTATGGCTTTTGGGGAAGATGTGGAGACCTCCAGCAGGGAAAATAAATATCTATGGCATTCAGTGAGGAAGTATTACTCTTGGTTAAACTCTCCTGACCTGAGCGGAGCCTTGATTTCAGCCTTGATCACTTGGCTCTGATATTTTGCTTAGCAGACTGAGAAGCTGATTTCTTTAGGATTCCTCTTTTGGGAGACCTCACCCCCAGCTGAGATGAAATTAGCTTTTGAAATCTATCTTTTAAAATCCAAAGTAGAAGAGATTGCCCAGTTTCCTTCCAGTGGCAAAGCTTGCAATAAAATGTTTCTTTGAGCAGAGCTCCTATTGCCAGACCCTTTTCAGTGACCTTACAGACACAAGAGTCATTTATCCAGGTAAGTGTATTCATTGGCACAAAGAAGAACAGAAAAATAGATATTATGCATCATCACTTAGGCCTACACTGTAGTTAATTTTAATATTCAATTTCAGCTGAACAGGGAAAGAAAGTGATTAGGCAGTAGAATGAGATGCAGTAGATATACCGGTTCTTCTTGTGTTTCAACCAATAAGAGGTTTCAGTAGGGATAAGTGAAATAACTCAATCACCTGTTTATTTTCTGATTCCTTCAGATAGCAAAATGCTTCCATGTGTTAGTGGTTAAGGTACCAGAGACTTTGGATTTCAAACAACATCAACATAAGGAAAAAATAGGCCAAGAACCAAGCAGTATAGGTTGCTTCCTTATTTTTATATTATCTCTTTTTCTTTGACAACTGCATAGCTACATCCAGAGAAGTAGTAATTATATCCAGAACCCTAAGAGGTCCATCATAACATGAAAATGTTGTGACATCATAGTCCTTGTTTAGGGAAATTATAATGATGGCAGAGGTTAAAGCCACAGTGTAGGACAGGCAGAGAAAGAGAAGAGCCTCAGAGGAGAGTTTCTTGCTCATAAAAAGCACAAAAACTCTCCCATTTTGAAGCAGAAGTGTCACAAGGTAAGCCAACTTACTTTTAAAATGCTTCTTTGCATGGGGATGTTTTTGCAAATGTTTTTTAATTGGTTTAAAACCACTCATGGATGAGGTAGAAGAGAGGAAATAATGAGAAACAAATTCAGTGGAAAAACAAGTGTTGATGGTGTGACAAGGCAGTGAAGTAAATTTATGAACTGATTTGATCATGGATATTAGCACCTCCTTTCCTTCCAATGTGAGTCAGAATGAACATAAACATCACAGCTGTATGGAAAAAATGTACCACTGTGGGGGGAGGGGAGCAAAGGACAATTAAAAAAACCCTTACTTTTTTGCAATTTTTTTTTACCTGCTGTTATATTTATATTTACTAAGAAAAAAACTCAGACTGTTGAAATAGCTTTCCCATTTTGCTCCTCTAGGAGAAGAAAATATGAGGATTAAACACAGTTTGTGACACGCCAATTAATTTCTAAGATAAATGTAACTAAGATATTAGTGCTATTTTTTCTATAGGGATACCAATGAGCCAGGATCTGATTATTTGTGAACTGTATTATGACAGGAAAAAAGTACTATAGGTCACATTTTATTAACTTTTCGAGTATTCTTGGATTGATAGAGGAATTGCTCTTCTTTACCAAATGTGAATACACTCTAACATTTTCATACGCAAATTTGAACCTCCTATCTTTTTGTCATTTCCTGTGGAAAGAGAAGACAAGTTTCTGATGGTGCTAGTAATACAAATTTGTCATGAGATTGTCTAAGAGGACCATATTACCTCCAGAAATCACAGAATATGCTGCTATTTCAGTTATGAATTTGATGTTCACTTTGCTTTTCATTTTTAAAGAACTAAACTTGATTTGATAAGTTTCAAAACATTGATGGACATTGATCATTTCACTATGAATTCCTCAGACAAGTCTTAGATTTCAATTGTCTCAGCCGTGTGCTCCTTCCTTTGTGCAATATAACAACCTTGTTTCTGTAAATTCATTGAAACTGGCAAATAACGAAGGGAGCTTGAATTCCAAAGCACAGTCTAAATTTGCTTTATATCCATGATTAATGTCAAATCTGAACTCTGTCTAATAGAAATACTGAGTAACCTCATGTTGATCTCTTGTTGATGCCAGCTATCCCTGGCTGTAATAGCTGAGGTCAGATCACTCTCCCTGATGTATATACTCTCCTCACAGAATTTTCTTTGGTAAGGAATTATATTGAGGAAGAATCCCACTTCTAATTCAGGCTGGCCTAGTACAATGAAGTCAAAAAACATCCTACATACCCTGACATTTAAAAATCCTTAAGGCTGCAGGAATTTACCAGGGCTTAATTATTAAATTTGTTAACATCTATTTTCCAGACACTTTCATCTATACATAGATTACAAGATTTTGTTGATCAAATAATTTTTAAAAGTATAGACATATGGGTAGCAGAATACACAATGAAAAATTTTTTTCATTATCTTAGCCCATGTGAGGACTTCCCCCAAAATATGTTCTTAGAAAGGGAACAAGCAGACCCAGCTATGATTAGATTTTTCTTCATAAGAGCAGAAAATAGCATGATGTAAATATTGTTTTTATTGTACAGATGTGCTGTAACACAGAAAAATGCACACAATATTACATTTTCTCTACTAAAAAATGAAAAAAGTTACAATAAAAAAGAGTAATCCTTAGCCTGTGTTACATAAACTTCAAGAAATGGTAATCAACCTTGATGCGTGACTAAGGCACACATCTGTCTGTATGATTTATGACAGAACACAACCAGAGAATAAACTGTTCTTTAAAAAAAAAAAAAAAAAAATTCCTCCCTGTAAAAGGATATTCTGCTCTACAATGAAGCATAGATTTTTTTTCCATGTTTTCTTTTTCACTAAGAGTTGTTATTTTACATCTATGAAATGTAGTTTCTTAGTACTCATTATAGAAATCCTTATCATTCTCTTCTCCACAGTTCAGAGTTGTTCTTGAACGGAAAAATGTTTCAACCTGTTTTATTTCAAAAGAAGGAACAAGCTTTTTCCTAAAAACATAATTATAATTCTGAATTAAGTGTCAAGGAAATTAAGTCTCTTTATATTTCTATTCAAAAGACCAGTATATGGAAAAAGGGCAGGATATTTTCATTATTCTTCTATTCTTTTAGTGCTTCTTAGTTTGAATAAATGCTAGAAAGAGTTGCAGCTTCATGTTTATTTGATAAAATTTCCAATAAAATTATCAGCCATTTTAAAGACAACATGGACATTATCGAGACTGCAATTTAATGGAGACCACCTACCTAAGCTGATGAACTATCATAAGGAGTTTTCTGGGTTTTTTTTATAATATAGATGTAGATTGTGTTTAAAGAAGTAAGACTTTGTAGGTTTTTTGTCCAGTGGATTTGATTATAAATACAGTATTGCTTGAGTTAGAACAGAAGGGCTTGAGACACTTGCACTGAATCCAATAACAAGACTTCCACTATATTCAAGAGTAAATTAATAAGTAATTTAAGACTCAATGTTTTCCAATGGCCTGCAGTGCTATTATCAACTTAATTTTAGATCAAGGTCATTAATATGGGTTGAAACTTCTTTTGCTGAACACCAGTTACCATCTCTGCAGGGCAGGAAATAACATGGCATGACAGCAGAATATTTCACTGAATTAAAAAAACCAAACACACTCAGTGAAGAACTTAAAATCTTTTCCCAGTGTTGGTCTTTGTTTACAGCTGTAAGGAATCACTTTCAAAGGTATATCTCACCAAGTCAGTTTATGCTACTGGTGCTGGCTGGACCTGACAAACTGGCTGGTGGGGAGAATGATGCAAGAGACTCCCACGCAAAATTTCTGGATCCCTGCCTCAGGGAGGAAGCAAATTGTGCTTATGTATTTGTCACATTTAATGGCCTTTTCAAAAGGAAATTGCATGTCCTGTGACATCTATAGGCAGGAAAGATGACTTAATAAAGAAAGGGAAGGTCTTGCATTAGTGAGAACAGAATAACCAATTAGTAATTCAACAGTCATGCCAAAGTTATGTGATGATGTTTATGCAATGCTGGATTTAGATGGGCCTGGAGGAAGCTTAAAAATAGTAGGAGGCATAGGAGATGGATTCAGGCCCTGCCTCTGCTTTGATTCAAATACCTCATAGCATTAGGTTATGTTAATCTACAATTTTATCTGCTTCTGCATCTCTTTCATTCATCCTGCAACATTTATCACAGGGAGATCAGAAATGTCTTAAGCAAGTTTGTATATGGAAGAAATGCAGTTGGTCCACTTAATGGATTTTTATTTGGAAGGCATAAATTGATCAAAACAGAATGTCTATCACAATAAATGATTTGTCTATATAACACCAAAAAAAAAAATAAAATACCTAAACCAAGCCAATCAAAGATAAAAGTTTAGAAACTACTCATTATCCTTTTAAGATCAGTAACATGCCATTGGAGAAGGATTTTACTTTTTCTTCTGCCTCCAAATTCTATTATTTACCAGTGTATTGGAATGGCATGAAACTTATACCAGAATGACAAGACAACTGTATTATTCATGACTCTATTTTCTTCCCAAGTACCAGAAAATTTAATCATCATCACATCTTAAAAAGAGCAGAAATATGGGTATATCTGTGTAGTAAAGTTGTAGTTAAAGACAGTAGTGCAGGGCTTACAGGTAGCAGAGGCAAGTGTTCTAAAAATAAGAATAGACACAGAATGCCAGATTCTGCAAAGTCTAAATTGCTCAAGTGTAAGACTGAGTTACTGCCAGTGCCAAAATATCCAGTAGATTGGAGACTTCCTCTGCTCGAGGATATTCCAAAGCCTATTACAGTCAATTTAGACTCTGCTGATAAAAGAAACTTTCAATTGTGCCTCATCTCCATAGCAATCTTGCTTGAGTGAGTTCAGGGAATGAAACTCATAGAATCATTTCATTCCCTTTGAGTCAGATTTGGGAAATGCACAGTATTTCTCCACACCAATCCAAAGCAGACAGAATATATTCCTCTTGGACTCATATATGGCATCTTGCTCCTGTGCCTCTGGGACCCAAAGGTAGCCATTGGCTTCTTTTTTTTTTTTTTTTTGGTGGTGGTGGTGTTGTTTTTTTCTCTAAATGTACCTAGAGCATAAAACAAGGTTTTATATTATTAGAAGACCACCCATGAGGTTTCCTCCTTCCCTTTTACAAAACTGTTTTTCATTGGGAATAATGTGCTTGCCCTTATATGTGCCAGGGAGGAAAACTTTCATTAATAAGGTCAGGTCTGAAAATGCCTGTGTTCATTTTCATCAGTAATTTCTAAGACAAGGAAATGTTTCTTCATCTTTCTCCCTGCTGGTGGGTTTCCAAAATTTTATGCACACATAGAACAGTATGCATAATATAGCTTCTGAGAATATTTATGTCGACTGGAGACCACAAAACCTGACCAGCAGGAATTCCATATACTTCCTCCAAACACCAACTGAGACTTTGCCTTTCTGTGAGTCTAATTTTGAAAAGCCATGTTTTCAGAAAAACACCTTTGCAGGTGACTTGTGGAGTAAAAATGATATATACAATAACATGCCATTTCTCCATTTTAAGAATAGTTTCATTCAAATGCTCTCACTCATCATGTAATTATTATGTCTGGTATAAAGTTTATATCTGCAGAAGACAAAAATATGCTTTACATAACTTCTATCTACTTGCAGCTTATCTCAAGAGTTTGTGACAAACACTTCTAACATTGTTTTAAAGACAAACATCACCTCTTAAGGCTTATGCAAATATTGATGTTTAATGTCAATGAGGAATATTTTTATGAAACTGTATTTACTCACATCTTTAACTTTGTGTACTTGATGAGTTGCTGTGACAGAGACACTTAAATCAGGCATAATTGGGATACGAGCCTGTCCAAACTTTTTCTTAGAGTAAGGAAAAAAAAAGATGGTTTGAAATCTCCCTCTTGCCCTGAGCTTTCAGCTCAAGATCTTGTTCCCAGTCAGCACTGGGATTCCTGTTACCTGGGACAAATCTACTTTTCTATTTTTCTCCATGTTTGCTCTCTGCTTTTTTAAGAAGTTCGTGCTGCAAATTCAGTCTTCCTTCTCATGCTTCTTCTCTCAGCTTGTGGCACAGGTATGGACATCCTCATTTGTTCTCAGGAAATTGTCTCTCCTTCCAGTCTCATCTCTCATCTCAAGCTCAGTAGTTCAGACAATGTGAGCTGATGGCATTATATCTTACCTACCACTAAGAACTTTGTCATATATTGTATATAAAATATAATAATCATAGAGGGAAAGATAAGTTTAAACAAGGAAGGATAAAGAAATTTGGATGAAACATCTCTTCATTTCAAGTGTGTATAAACCCATTAATAAAACAGCTACCAAAACTAACACTTCATATGTGGAGTATTCCATGGATTAAACTAACCTAGTGAAGTGTATCTGAAATATCTGCTTAACTCTAAATTGCTGTATGTCTGCAAAAGCTCATAGTTCAACAAATTATTTCCAAACTGGACTTTCAATTGAGTGAAAGCTAATCACATTCACAAAAGGTTCCTCTCTGCCCTCTCTCTTCCTTTTGTCTTGTAAGAAATAATAAAGTGAACAGAATTTTCTATTAAATATTTTGCTGGTTTAATCGTAGGACATTTAACAGGGTGGTCTCCTCCTTTCAATCCTAGAGCAGTTGTTAGGGGAGCAGGGAGCTAGAGCTGGACTTGGCTGCTCGTATTTGATTATCAGAGCCAGCTGGAAAGGGGTCAAACAGTGCCTATAAAGACTGAGAAACCTCAGCTGTAAAAAACAGCAGGAGGTAGTTTGGCTCCTGTGATCGGTTCTGAAGTAGTGGGAGCACACAAGGAAAAAGCAGAGAGGATCCTACAATTTTTTAAAATAAAGATTAGTTTTCTTTCTGCATACCTGCATGTGTGTACGTGTGGGTGGGTGGGTTGATCTTCACACCTCTGTGTCCAAGACATTAAATGATTGTTTAAGTAAAATGTCTGAAAGAGGTACAAGAATGTTGCCAGTCCTGGCAAGGTGACTAGTAAAGATGAAAATCAGTGGTACTTGTTCTGTTTATTATTGGGATGTTTAGACTGAGCTTCATATGCATTAGAAGGAAGTGCACGCACCTGAAATCTGAATTTAACAAGGGATTAATAATGTTGGGTGCTTAAACTTTTGATGCTCCTCCTGAGAATCTTTAAAAGGAATGTAATTTTCTCTTTTTTTTAGTGTATTCTCTGTGACAATAGAAAGTCAGTTTAAAAAAGAGGAAAAAATCTCAACAGTAAATAATTTAATTTATTTAATGTTTTTTGGGGGGCTTAGAGGTAAACTTTTCCGCAGACCTTTTCTACATCTGGTCTTGAAAGGTACAGTCTCTTTAACGCAGAATTTTAATTGGAAACTTTTGTATGGAGAATGCTCTTTTGTCCAGATAATAAAAATACAGCTGTTACTGTATCTTGGGAAAGTGTTGATAGAACTTTGACAGAAACATCACAATAATAATATTTTAATATCACTCAAATTCTGCTATAATTAAGAATATGTTTTATTCAGCTGTTGCTTGTTGAAGTCAATAGTTTAGTTATGTGCATACATATTGCCGGAAATAGAGACACTTTGAAGTGGCTTAAAACCAGTTGGTTTTGGGGTGGGGGTTGTACATTATTATACAGAGAGGACTGGGTTAGCAGGATGGTTACAAAGCTGGTGTAGTGACTAAGAAAACTCTAGCAGAATTGGAACAGTAAACCTGTTTAATACTCAGGACACTCAGTTGTCTTCCCAAATAATTGATTAGAATCCGGTGAAGAAAAGATAAAATGTAAGAATCCACAGAGGTATCTTTTATGGCTTCCATATCAGTTTATTTCTTAAGTGGTCTCTGATAGCCTCCTCAGATGTAGAGCTGTTAGGTTTGATGGTTGTGCATCAAATTTGGGTCTTGTTTCCACAGCCCATTGAAAGGGTCTTCCTTCACTGAGCTTTGTTCAGGTTCAACACAAGGCAGAATAAGGTCTGAAATTTCTCTTTAGCTTGTAAAGAAAAACGCCAGTTGGAAAGAAAATAAATTCATTACTTCTGGAGAGCAAATCAGCAGCTATTGTTCCCTTTAGCAGATAAGGTAATTTATTTCATTTTGAATCACTGACAGTCTAGGTTGCAGATCAACTCTTTTATTTTTGAGATATTGGAAAATCTTTTTTCTAATTACTTCAATTGTGTATGTTGGCTCCTGTTTGACAGTTGATGTGGGCAAGATCTCAACACTGGTTTCTTCCACTGGATGAGTTTTCTTCTGCCAGCTCTTTAAAACTAGAGGCTAGAATGTCTCTCAGCAAACTTCTTATAATACATTTGCACAAGATATTATCCTGTAATGTCATTTGTCTCTTCCTTATTTCAAAATATTTTAGCATAGTTCCTCCTGTTTGAATCACATTTAGAAAGCCAGAGCATTTCAGAGGAACTGTAAATCGTGATCCAAATATAGAAACTTTTTTTAAAAGCATGTAACAAACAAGACCTTGCCTAATTTTACGTGAGAATGTTGCTAGCTTATTTGCCAAAGAATGTTAGGCATTGTGCAAGCACATATTAAAATACAAACTGTGTCCTAGAAATCTGTAGGGTCCCATAGCATCTGCCATCAGATATATAACAAAATTAACCAACACAGTCCATGTGTTCCAAACAGAAATCTTTAATTTGAAATGTTCAGTGAAAGGAGTCAACTGTAGATCCAACTGGGTTTAATTGTGCAAGCACAATTCCTATTCCATTTGGACTTGATCTTTCATGAATACATTCCATACAGAGAATATTGAAAAGCATTTTTCTCTGCCCATCCATAGCCCTGTCACTATTTAGCATTTCAAGAAGCAGGGTGTTCTCTAGGTCCCAGTGCAGGAAATCACAGCCCAGGGTGTCTGTGTTCACGTGATGGGCTAAGTCTGTGCCAGTGCCTAAAAAGTCCATTTATGTGAGCAAACTTCTTGTTAACGGGTTGCAGAAATTCTTAAATATTTTTTCATTTACCTTATCTTCTTGCACATTTTCAGGGTAAAAATAAAAAGGATCAGACTGGATGGAGAACAGACCTTCATATAGGTGTAGAAAGGTTGATTACTTGAGTTTTTCCAGTGAAGCGTGAGTCTCTCTTACAGTTGAGGTTTAAAGTTAACTGCTCTGATCTACTTCAGTTTGAACTTGGCTTTCTGATCCACTTCCTTAGCTCAAGCTAGTCTTTGAGGATGCCCACAAATGCTTCTGGGTAGATATTCAAGTCCAAGAAGTGCCAGAAGTGCTGCCTGGCTCCTGGCATTCTGTGTTGCAGAGTTGTGGCTGCTGGCAGAGCAGGTTCCCCGGCGTGTGGTCCTGCTGGCTTCCTCTGCCACAGGGTTATGCTAGCAGCGCTGCACTCCTGCAAACCTGCATTGTCCCCTCTCCAAATGAATGTTCCCTTGCTCCCTGCCCTTTGCCTAAGCAAGATTAAGAGTGGGCCATAGCAAAACTATGCTATATTGTTTCAAAAAGTTATTTATTTCAAAATAATCTATATAGACTTTATAAGGAGATATTGATGCCATAGGTTTTAACTTTAATATTTTTCAAATCCTGTACTGCCTAGTGTGTAACTCTGAAGTTTCTTGTATCCTGTTAGCTTCTGCTCTCTTCTGCTGGGTAGACATAACAAAGCCTATCCGTGCCTGCTCTCCAAGGACACTCAGATCATCCTAGGCCATGTGAACCAAAGCCTCTAAAAGGGGGGGCAAGCTTGGGGAAACTACATCATTAACTGAAGTTTTAATTGGAGAATTAACCCTGATATGCAAATGAACCAAACCTATAAAAAGTGTAAAGAACTTATGACCTGTTGTCCATCTTGGGGTCCATTTTGTCAGCAGCCTCTGGCTCCCCAGGGGTACCTTTGAAGGCCTTTCCAATACCCACTTTTATTCCCTTCTTCTTGTCTAGTCTGTGTTTTCAGGTGGCCACTTCAGGCATCAATCTAACTTAATTCCAATAAAAATCAATTCATTTAGAGGTATTGGAGATATGGAAGAGGAATGAATTGGTTTGGAATTTTTTTTCCATTACTGAGACAATCCTAACAAACTTTAGTTGCAAACCAAGACGACATCATTACAGCAAAAAGGCTGATACCTTGTATAAGTGCAATACAACTGTGTTTCATCACAAGACCCCTGCCATGAACTTTCCCAAATCCTATTGAATTTAGAATGGTCCCTTTCACATAGTCGAGACCATGGATGCTTTGAAGCAATGCTGTGGTAATTGATTATGTTCTTATTTACTGTTCAAAGTAGGCAAGATTTATGGGTTTTTTTTCTATAAGCTGGTTGTATTTCTTAAATATAAAATTATCTCCCTTTAGGAGTATCAAAAGAGGCATCAATCAAACTGGATACTTTGATGACTAAACACTTGTGGCTGTGTGAGGTAAGATCTTTTCTTTCTTTTTCTTTTTTTTTTCTTTATTGACATGCACTTAAATTAAGTTAAAGCTAACAGGTCCTTCCTGTTTGTTTTCCAAGAACTAAGAATTCTGTGCAAATGTGTTATGTTCTTTAAAGGGCCTAACTAGTACTCTGAAATTTATGTAAAGTATTAGAATACTGGTTTTGTTTAATTTTCTTTTAAAACCTCAGCTAGATGTTCATCTAGACACTGCTGATCTGATGGAGACAGATAGATGCTATGCTTATAATGACACATAGGTGAAGCCCATGATGTGCCCTGCAGTTTGGGTCCTTTATTTGTGTCCTAACAATGCCATGCCTGCTTGCTGAGGTGGGACCTGGCACAAGAGGACGTTGTTTGTATATTTTGATTAATCTGGGAAATTTCAGTGGATGGCCACACCAGGGACCTTCCTCCTAGGGAGCCAGGAATCAAGACTGGTGTTTCTGACTCTGAGTCAGAGATGCCCATTGTGTGAAAGTGTGATAGGATGGTAAATACTCTACTGCTCTGAACTGTAAATGTTGTTTTCATACCTGGTAGCCTTCTTGTTCTGGAAGAAGCATCATTTACAAGAGTTCACTCTTGCAGGTTCAGCTTTTGGCTGGATACTTGGATATCTGAAATAGTTTCAGGTACAAGAGCTCAGTTACTGCATCTGTGATTGATTTGACCTGCACAGATTTTTAAAATGAAAACTTCAGATGGGAAAGGAAATCCATGAGGCTAATCCCCTTGTGGTTTTTGATGTTCCCCTTTTTTATATAAATTGTGACTGTCCATGTGGTAATTTTCCTTGTGTGAACTCTGGAGTATTTACAATCACTATTTGTATAGGTTCTTCTCACAGAGATTGTCTTTGAACACTAGTTTTATTTAGATATCCTGAATTCTTTTTGGAGCTGCCTCTTTTACCTAATTACACTGTGTTTGTTGTACAGATGCGACTTAATATTAGATGGTGCAAATATTTGTTTGGAGTTGCATCCTTCCAGTATATGCTTCCATGAAAACTCTAAAAGAACTTCACCATTTCCTTGGAGAATTTTTTCTCACCCCACGTATCAGCTCCTGCACGTGGAGCAAAGCACACAAGGGTCTTCTCATATTCCTGTCCTTTACCCCTGGAGTTACATTCACAGTGAGGGGGAAAGGGAGAGAAGATTTCTCTTTCCTTTTTACACGACCAAGAAAGAGTTATGATAATTTAGCCCTGAGTGTTTAAGCCACGCTCCAGTGCTGCTGAATCTAACTGAGTTTGGCATCATTTGAAGGAGCTTGCTGAAGTGTGAAAGGCAATGATGTGGGTATGATTAAAAAGTATTGAAAAATTATAGACCACACTGCAAGAGGCCTTTATTCAGGTGGATGAGGTCAAGGCAGGTTAATACACAAGGAACACTTTTGTAGCTGATGCCTGTGTACGTCAGGCCAAGGCACATTAGGAGTTGTTTCTTCGGGTGTATCCTCTCCTTCACCTTACTGGCCAGACTACAATTGGCAGAACAAATTTTGCAGTGTTAGAAGCAGATCTTGCTATTCATAATTTCAGAAGGGATTGCTTCTGCCAATACATAACCTGTACTTAGCTCTCTCTATTTTATGCGTTTGATGTAAGTTTTCCAGTTCTGGCTAGCTGAGAATGTGAGCAATAACAGAGAAGAAAAGTAGAGGGTGGGCTATATGATGTAACCCCACAGAAAACACAGGTGACTGAAGTTTGAAAGGTATGATAAATTTTTAAGGGGCTCCTGCTTTCTTCAGCAACTATTTCCATATCTTAATTGAACCTATTAAAAGTGTAATATAAAGGTTTTACTTTGGGTTGATTTAAAAGTAAAAACAGTATGTTAGCAAGTGGCAAACTTCCAAGATAATCACACAGTTTAGGATGGGATGAATGTCATTTCCAACACTCTAGAACTATGATTGACCCCAATTTATAAATATTTTTTGATACTCAATAATATTTTAGTCCCATATTCATGGCTCTATCCCAGACTATAGATGAAAGCTAAGTATCTGTTTTATTTTTTTGGCAAACAATGATGTCCTGATTTTTCCAATCTAAATTGCCCTCCAGGGCACTAATAAAACAAGTCATGGCTCACAAAGTAAATTTCCTGTGTACTAATTGAAAACGGTTTCAGATTTATTAGGTTTCAATCATCTTCCCAAGATCTAATGCTTGTGCTCATAGTATTCAGTCTGACTGTTAATATACTTACCTGAAAGGGGAAAGAGGCATTAAAGATACTTCTCAGGTAATTTAAAATGAAGTGGGGGAAAGGGGGAATGAAAATAACAGTAACAGAAAACCACACATATCATACTGTAGAATATGGTTTAAGAAAACATCTGAAACTGGGCACTCATTGAAATATTTGGGTTTATTTGGCTTGCCAAAACCTTTCCTATACGTGTTCCCAGCCACTGGCTGTAATGCATGATCTACTAGGATTTGCTGCTAGACATTGTTCTAAGGTGGTAGAAAAGGCAGGAAACCCACAACATCAGTTTCTTTTTTTTTTTTTTTTTTTTTTTTTTTGCTAGGTTTTCTGTCTTTGCTGTGCAAACTGCAGGAGACAGAGAGGGAGAAGGGCTGTTGAAATGTCCCAACTTTCTCCCCCTTCAAACCACACCACAAAGAAGCGTAAGCGCTATGCAAACCGTCCCCCAGCAGCCCGCAGAGAGCCTTGTGCTCTGGGCTTCCTCTCTCCAAAATATTGTACTGGGAGGGAAGGCACTTGTCAGATTTCCTGGCACCACATTTCATAGCAGAGTTCCTCTAGCAAGGGAACCACAGCCTCTTGTGCAGACTGAATTAATAACATGACAAGAGCATTTGGCCTCCATGTGGATGAGGGCTGGCTGGAAGACTAGAATGCTGGCTTCTGAAAGATTTCAGCATTTAGAAGTTTGTTTTATTTTCTTCATCAAGCTAAATCAAATAGTGTAAAGGAAAAGCAGGGTAGGAAAAAAAAAATCCCCAACCCCTCTGGCCTTATTTTCCTAAAAATGCTGATATATGAAAGCTCTAAAATAGCTCAATTGTTATGAAGATCACCTATGATTAAAAAGAAAAACAAAATTCTATTTCTCTCATGTCTCCAGTAAAAGCCAGGGTAAAATCAGTCTCTTTTCATTATTTTTATTCCAATTGTTTTGGTTTGTGCAAATACTTAACTATAAGACAATAGTCCAGATGGCTTGATGGGGATATAAAAATGAATGGGCAACTGTTCTGTGTCTCAGGGAACGTGGGAGACTGCAGCTCAAATCTCATCCTTTTTTTAGTTCATGGTGATCCCTCAAGAAGAGGACGATGGGGTAAAACTCTGTTTGTGAAATGTCTCCAAGGATGTCAGTCTCTGTGCTCTCTTGTCCTTGGAGAGGTACAGTCTTTCTGATTGTTATTGCATATTTATACAAAATTATCTTCACTGGACCATGACACACATGCATTAATTCTCTATCCTCATGTTTTGTCTAAGTAAAAGTACAGTCAAGGCAAACTTATTCCTTTTGGGGTTCTTTCTCAAAAGAGAAGATTTTTCCATTAAAAGTAATAATAAAAAATTATCCCAGCAAATCATAATGTTTGGGTAGGAAAGGAACTTTGCTGAGGAAGTCCCATCCAGCTGTAACACAGACAGCCTTGGTTCAGGGTGTGTGCCCTGAAAGCTGCATGGAACAGCAGTAAGTCCTCATGAGGTGGATTCCAGCACCAGTTGTGTGTTTGTGCTGCTGTTCCTACTGTGCCTTTCACTCTCCCTGCCTTTCCCCTTCCAGCACAAGAAAGTCTCCCATGCCTGTTTTACTTGGCTCCAATTCTAAACACTGTGACTTCCCTGTGCTTACAGAGGTGTGTTCTCTGCTAGTATACCTAGAGGGACTGCATTAATATCTGATAGCTATTTTATCCAGCCACAGTTTCTCTGTCAAGACTCATGCTCATGGCAAAGACAGCAGAAGACCAGATGAGCAGCAGTTGCAAGCCTATAAACTGATTCCCAGATGTAGAAGAGTCTAGTTGTAATGGCTATACTGTACATGTGGAAATTAAGTCTAAACATACTGCAGTCCCCTTTCGCTTGTGAGCCAATTAAAATGTCAGTCATGACAGCAGCATAGTAGATACTGTGTTTCTCCTTCTGTTCTCTTGTATGCATATCATTTTGGTATGTTCATGATAATTTATGGGAAAAAAAGATAATACAGATATTCCACCATCATATGGGTTTTGCTATGCTTAGTACAATACTGCACTTAATTCCAAGAACTTTAAGAGACACCCATTGAACTCCAGTAATAACAATTCCTTTCAAAATGTTCTAAGCAGGAGTTGCACTTTTACAGTTTTACATACTAGCATTTTCCTATAAAGCTGCAGTAGATAATTTATCATTTTACAAAATATACAATCCATGTTTTGTGCAGATGCATCTTTTTCTTGGCAGGGTTTTACTCCATGGTTCAAGTCAGAATCATTATGTGATTATGAAACCTGTCAATAGTCAGATAATGTCTAATGAGAAAAATCTTGACACCTATTCTGTAGATTCCTTCAGCTATGAGCCTAGTTTTGAAGTCATAGAAAAAATATGTTTTATTATAATGAACAGTTTATACAGAGATGATAACATCTGGTTTTGAGCTTTATTTCTCATCAGTATGAGAGAGTAAAATAGCTTCAAAGATAGCATAAATTAGGTCTACTTTTGTACTGTTTGCAGTGATGGAAAAGAATAAAGTTGCTGGTTGGGTTTTCTTTTTATTTAAATCCTAGTGTTAAAAACCTCAGTCCTCTAACACAGGTTATTTTATGTGCAGAGAAAGCAGCATTTTCAGTTCTCCTTTGCAAATATTCAGTTTCCTCATTATCTTGCCCATGAGAAAGAGGGGGAAAAGAATATTAATTTAGAGGGCACTGAAGTTGTGAGAAGAATGGGTCATGGATTCACTCTCCTCCATAATACCATGCATTGGTGAGCAGGGCTGCTGTATTTAGGTACAGGCCATTATCTTTCAGTGACGTTTAGCTTTATAAACAGATTTTTATTTTCTTTATCTTTAGAAGGGAAGTATTCTTCCACCAAAGCCATAGACACAGTTTCCTGACCTGGAACTTATTGAAAATGCTGGCAGCTGAAGTTTTCTTTTACTCTGAAGGGTCAATGACCTCTGTTTCTGAGACTTCTTCCATTTCAGCAAATTATGATGATGTAATTTGGTTAGTGAGTGGCAAACTCTTGAGAAATCATTTCCTAGAATTAGCAGTCTAAGACTCAACTGCCTGTGCTCAGAAAAAAAGGATGTGATTATATGTAGATGGAAAAGGAAATCACTGATTTCTCTCTCCCTTTACATATCACATCTTTGCATCATTCCACTCATTTTCAAATGGGTATTTGCAAAATTAACCACATCCTTTCTGATTTATTTTTTTCTTTTTTTTTTTTTTTTTTTTAATTGAGAAGGTATTTCTGCAAGGTGAGTTTCTGAACTAATGTAACTCTACAGGGAGTAGTTTAGGGGTCCTTTCTTTCTGCTGTCATTCCACATGCTGTTGTTTCTCCTTCTTCCAGCTGAGCTTCACTTTCTGCTTTTCTGGTTGTTTTGGTCACATATTGTTGATGCAGTGTTTGGTTGTGTTATTTTTTGTTCCTGGAATTTGGGAAATGGAAGGAGAGTAATGTTAATAGGAGATGACTTTAATATTTCAGATCATTATCTTGTGCACCATCAGAGTCATTAGTGCTTGCCAGAAAACAGTTATAAGTATTTAGTGTATTTGGATGGTGTCCTTTTACTTCCTGATAGGAGTTCATGCTTGGCATTTGGTTACTTTGTTGGAGTTCCTATCTAAATCTAAATTTACATGAACATTGACTAAATCTCATTTCTGAAAACATTATGAAATGGGATGGGAAAATTACAATGACATTGAGCATTCTGAATAGCAGATGAGTTTGGTTTCATGGGTTTGCTCTAGTACCTTTTATAATTACTTAATTTAATTATCTTCCTCAATATTATTAAATTCACTGAGGGAGAACCCCTGCTTAGATAAATAAAATATTGAGTTTATCCCCAGATGTCATAGAAAAATAGTTAGAAACCACTTCAAAAAGTTGTACTACTTGCAAGCAACGCTTAAGAGTATTAAAAATTGCTGTAAGGTCACCAGTGCATTTCTACATTCCTACAACACTTCTATTTGTTCCAGTAGGGGTCCAAATATTTTGGAATCTGAGTTCCACATGAATGCTGATTAGAGAACTCTAAAGCAAATAAGCTATACCTTATCCAATTACTTTGGAGCGCTCACAAAACATTTCCCCCAAGAAAAACACACTCACCAATCCATTTAAATTTTATAATAACACTTTAATGATATATTAGGCACAGTCAAAAATGGATGAAATAACCAAAGGAAGAAGTATGTGTTCCAATTTATAGCTCAAACTTCTATAAAGTTGCTTGGAATAAACTTCTGCTAGATTTATCTCCCTATTGTGTTTCCTTTTGTCTCTGCATTCCTGTGCTAGGAATTAGGCCTGAGAGGGAAAGCTATACTTTCAGCCTAGCCAGGGGCCAAGTACCAATCAGTCTATCTGAACATTCCTCTTCTGTTAAAGGCAAACCTCACTCTAATAGAAAATCTCAGCTATGTCCCAGGACAATGCTACTTCAAAGGTCAACATGTCATTCCTGTCTAAGCTTCAGGGACATAGTAAAACTGATATTTGAAACCACAAGCCACAACATTTCCTTGGGATTCTTTTTAACATGCAACCAGGAATGGCTGCAGAATCACACAGTCAGAAATAAACTGTGCACTCAATGAGGACAGAGGCATCCAAAAGGAAAGCAAAGGCAAGGCAATGTGTGCAACAAAAAAATGTTTCTAAAATGCCAAAGAAACATGAGTTGCTATTCTGTTCTCAATATATGGTAGCCTGATTCAAGGGGGAAATATAGATTTTTAGGAATGTCAGCATGAAGATAAACATCACACTTGTAGGTCAAGGGGTTGAGGAAGAGGATATGTTCACCACATTTTCTGGCTTTCTGCCCTACCTATGAAGCTGAGCATAGTTGTACAACAAGTTATATGTGGTGATGTTAATCATATTTAGAGACATATTGGCTATTTTGTTATTTAAAAAGTACATCTGTATCTTCCCAGGAGGAAATGCAGATTTGTTTCTCAGCCAGCTGACATAGCAAAATGAAAATCTGGACTGTCCCTTACTCAGCTGCACAGACATCCCCTTCTCCCTGCCTGCTATTTTGAGTCAGTGTAGGATGAATTTAATAGTTACATAATTTGTGTTGATTGTTTTGAGATACAGCCTGGATAGGTCTGTAAGACTTTTTTTTTACTGAGTTAGTGTTAAATGACTAATTTTTCCTTTTTCATTCTTTTAGTACATTGTCTTAGTTCCACGTTATTCATAATACCATGAAAAATATTGAAAACTTTCCATGGTACTTAGAGCTTATTTGTATTGTATTGCTATGTAATTTATCCTATCAAATGGAATATATATCACATATAAATTTGTCACTTTACTTTGAAGAGGTATCTGCTCAGAATTCAATGCTATCAACATTATGGAGTATTCAAACTGAGATACTATTTTGTACCAGAAAAAAAGGTCCCTGTAATTAGATGTAGGGAGCTTTTTAAAAAAATAATTATTAGAAGGTTTGTTTGTTTTTTTTTTTTTAATGGAATGTGCCTGTTTTAATTGTTTTGATTTTGTATTTTCTTCACTTTGAAGTGTCTTCTATAGGGTATTCTTTATGCCTTTTCATCTCTACATATAGTCTACCTTGGATATTGGAAAAAAAAAAACAACCTCCCCCTCTCATAATGAAGGCAATGTAGAAAAGATATATGAGGCAACCAGTGATTGCTTCTGCTAACCATTTTTAAGAGTTACATGAGCATCAAGTCTTCCCTTTCCACCAGCTTTTGTGCCCATTCCCTTGCTAGGACTTATCTTTACAATTACAAACTGGGAAATGAACTGTCTATAATGAGACACAGTGATCAAGAAGTCTATTCATGCAGAAATCTCTGTATCTTGGTCTGATATAGTGTTTAAGTAACGATTTAGGAAAGCTGCACAAACAAATGAATACACATTCTCAACTCCCCTGTCAGTGAAACAGTGGCAGTCATCGATTCCCTTTACCCCTCTTGACTTCTGAATTGGAATAGACAATTAAGCAATCTTAGCTTTCTCATAAAGCCTGTCTTCCCAGTTGGAGCAGTGTGAAAGGAAGCTGTGAGAAATATTAAGAAAAATAGGGCAAAGAAAGAGATATAAAGATTGATTTTTCTTCCCTTAGTGAGTGTTAGCAATTAGGTAAACTGATTTTCAGTGAGGTCATCTGTCACAATTGGAAGCTAATTTGAAAATGGATTAGCTTAGGAAGTAGCAATTTCTGCTCCATGGGATTCAGCAGCAAGTGATTCAATTCTGTAACAGACCTCATAAACTGGCTGAGATCAATGCCCACCTAATGTGCCATTACACTCTGGGCACACTTCAGTGACAGCGCTGGCGGCCGTGGCTGCAGGGAGCTTCCCTGCTGGGCTTCCCCTGCTCCACGCTCGCGTTCCACAGGTGTGTTAGCTGATTATTTTGCCTAAGGGAATAAACAGTTTAGGAGAATTAGAACGGGTGAAACTGTTTCCCCCTCTCTTGAGAATGAGCTTTGTAGTCTGAGATCGGTAGCAGCAAGTGAGAAGGATTAGTTAACACACCCTTTTCTTATAAAAGGGCTGCATCTGCTGTGTGAATGCAGAGTCTGCAGCAGCACAGCAGAGACTAAAACAGGATCTGCTGGCATTTCCAGTCACAAAGGACCTGAGTCTGGTCAGATTTTTCGAGCTGTGTGTGCACACAGGTGGAGAAAGATCATCTCATGCCCTGTCCCCCTTTTTCCCAAGAAGAGTCCCAATGCCATTCTGTCATCTTCTTTGAACTGTTTTGCCTCTCAAAAACCAGTACAACGCTATTACCCCATCTGTCCTTCTTAGTACCCCACCTTCTTTCCCAGCCAAACTCAGGTCCAGCTGCAGGTCCCTGCACTGTGATCTAAGCAGGTTACAGAGACTGAAGCCTGTGACATTACTCAGTCAGCAAGCAACTTGCTCAGGCATTTACCATCAGTTACCTCTGATAAATACAGAGATATTTGTGTAGCTGCTCAAGTGACAAACTGAAAGTGTAATTGCCACCAATCCAGGGATAGTGACCCATGATGGTCTGGAGGGACTCAGGTGTGTGGTTCAAGTAAGCTTTGTTGGGACAAGATTGAAAACCAGAGCTAAAGTCCTCATGGGGAGAAACATCTGAAAGAGGTTTGCATGCTACCAGTGGGAGGAATTCTGGAGTTCGAGATTAGGATGAATTAATAAACCTGGAGGAATATTGTTGTCTTACAGTGAGAATTGTTAGGATTTTTGGAGAACTATTTCCTCTAAGCTTGGTCAAAACTTTGGGCCAATATATTTAGAATTTCATATTGGAGGTCCTGTTGGATAAATGAAATATCTTTGCTGTGATATTTGTACAGTGTTCCCTTGAGATTAATTCTGACTTCTTAAAATGCTTACAGGAGGGGTGGCTAGCTGTAGAAGATTAGATTTTGAAATGGAAATTGATCTTGAGAAAAAGGAGGGAATCTATACTTAAAAATGTGATTTAGGTTTGTTTGTTGCCTTGGATATTGGAAGTCTATAAAAATCACTAAGCTGTTTTCTGACAGAGACTTTTAACAAGCTTTCTAAACCGTAAAGATAAATAATGATGATCACCTAGTTACTGAGCTGTGGTGATAATATAAATTTGAAAGGAAAAAATAGTGACTAATTGAAGGAGATAAAATATTCAGCTTCACACCCTGCTCCCTGGGCATGTGCAATTTATGGTTACATTTTACAGTGGAATAACCAGACACAATGCAAATACAAAGAATTAAGACTTCTAAAATTGAGACTCTGTTTACCCAGATATTTGTGGTTGTACAAATACCACAACATCACATACAGCAATGAATCACATTAATACTTCAGACCCTTAGGAACAGTTGCTATCACTTCTTTTGTCAAAGAATTAGTCAGAAAGTCGAAAAATAGAAATCTTAGGATAAAATTCAAAGAATTCTTCAAATAAGTTCCTTAAGAATATGAAACATTTCTATTGTCAGACATTAAAATCTTAGGAACCCACCTGATTACCGTATTTTTCAAGGGTAAACAGACAACTAAGTAATATGGCTAGAGTCTGGTCCCACATGACCAAGACATTTTTAAAAGTGAAATTTAATCTGAAAAGTGGCTTAGATGCCTATTAGAATTTTACTGGGTATTAGGAAAAAAAGTAAACAAAATCCAAAAAAAACAGAGTTAGTATGGTCTATGTCAAAAACATCAGGGCCACATAAAGATGACACTTGTGTGCACTTCCTTCCTTGCCATGCTTTCCTTGGAAGGGAAGCACATCTGCCTGGAGTGCAAAGTCATGGTGTGCCCTGCTATGTCGTGTTTCATAGCCAGCTGAGGAATCAGGGCTCCAGGGAACAGCATATTTCATGCAGTCTAGATACATATTTAGAAATTGTCTCTTGTGCTATTTTAACTTCTACTTCCCTATGTCAGTACCAACTTTAATACAGAAAATTTAATATTTTCATGGAATTTCAGAACTTATGTTTCGTGTAAGTGCGAAAAGATGTAGTTCCTTTGTTTTAATTGTATTTTTACCTATTGGATTAATGATAATGTCATGTTTCAGAAACAGCTATTCCATGACACTCCCTGAAAACTCAGACAAACTGGTAGTATTTTGACTTGACTCTTCTTGGAATCTACCATTGAAACAACAGAAACAAAATACCAAACAGAATGATGAAAATAAAAAAAAGTTAAATATTAGGAGGCAAAAATTCAACTAATTTTAATGTAACGTGTTACAAGTTGCTAAGAGAATTGTATCAAGTCAATGATAGCAACAGCAACAACATGGATGATGACACTCATGAATCTCTGGTGCTTCATACCAAGCTGTGCCTTTCTGCATCTTCATAACAGCAAACATACCTTTTTTTCTGATGTCACTATTTCTTAATAAATTTTTCTAGTTTGATAATTGTAAGAAAGAGTCATAAGAAAAAATCCCTGCTTTAGTTTCTGAAGTAAATACTATGTGCTATTTCCAGAGCTGGCTTTGCAAAGGCTATGTAACCACCAAAACCCTGTAGCTCTCATTAAGGTGTCTTTCTCTTAACACCTGATAATATAATTTAGACGTTCTACTCACCTGCTGTCACACTGGTGCCACATTCAGCTTGCCTTTAGCACCAGGGTGTTGAGTTTGGCAATTGGATGGGGCTACACTTGATTTTAGTGGAGCAAGGGGTATTAGTTAAGCAAAATTTAACCTGCCAATGATTGTTGTGACTGGACTGTGGGGTCACTTTCACACTGCAATTGTACATCAACATACAGTTAATAAACAAAGTGACACTTTGTGATTATTGCACAGCAAGTTAGAAGTGAGGTGAAATTTCCTGCCTTTTCTGTAGAATAAAATCTATGATGTCAGTGACACCAGCTCCCATTTTTCTGAGTGTAAAAACTGAAAGAGGCTGGTTGGGTGATTAGATGTAGGAACATTAGTTTCTGATGAAGTGTTGGCTAAACATGCCAAATAAAATTCACCCCTACTATATCTCCATTGATCACATGGGAATAACATCAAAGACAAAATTTTTCTAACCTTAAATCCAAAAATTTCCTTTAATTCTTAACTCTATCCTTCAAAAATCCTAACTGAAGTTCAACTTTCCATTGTGCCTGATTCATCTATGCACAGAGCGAAAGAACCTTGCAGCAGTGACTTTCAGGCAAATAGGCTTTTTAACACAAAGCATATTAGCAGGTGAGAAATTCTGTTGTCCTTTGTTCATCAAAGTCACAAGTGCTCGAGTACTTTGCTGACATCTCACAGAATGGAACCATCAGCAATGCTGGAGTGGGAACATCTATCTCCACATAAACAGCTGGGGCTTTATTTCTCTTTACAGACGGGCATTGTGTCCACAGCATTTCTCAATCCTCCTTCTAGGCAGGGAGGATTTGGAATACTCGATCTGTAACTCACCGTGGCTCACCAAACCTTTAACTTATCAAGAGTGTTGTCAAGATGTCCTGGAGACAGATCCACAAGTCAGGATGTAAAATTAAATGCATGTGCTGCCTGATCCATTTTGCAGAGCCAAAATGAAAGTGCCTGGCTTGTGTAAGCTGACCTAGTTTCACTGAAGTATATGGAGGTGGGGTGATGTGTAGCACCAGCATACAGTCTGTGTGCTGTTTACACTGGACACCTGGTCTTGTAGACTTATCAGAGCTGGGAAAAAGAAATAATTATTCTAAGATCTGGCCATAATATAATATACTAGCCATGTATTCTATGGTATATGTTTAAGCTTCAAAAAGAATGAAGGGGTTCCAGCCAGCCTGAATGTTTCCTTACCCAAAGGTTCCTAAAGAAAGTGTGTGACTCACTCTGTAAATCAGGTTGGAAGTTCTGTCAGCCAGGTTGGCACTTTTGTCATTTTAACTCTATCACCATATTTCATGGAGACTGGTCATCGAATTAAGCTTCTACTGACTTGAAATATTATGGGAGGAATGAAAACATATCACATGTCATTGCTGTACGTGCTCTGCCATACCTTCCCACCAGCCAACCACCCTGAAGATATGTCTTTTTCCTAAGATATTCTAAAGTCAAAGTCTCAATGTTATTGTTCTGGTGGGTTTTTTTATTTATTGTGCTTAGTAACTTCAAAGAGAGAATTATACCATGGCTGTTTGCATAAAAAATATTTCAGCTTCATAAACACATGGAAATATTTAGGATAAAATACTGATTCAGACAGCTGGAGAAACACCAAGTTCTTGTTATGTATGCTTCTTGGTTTCTCTGTACAAACACAAATCTAAAGCAAACCAATAAGCATTTGTATATGAGTTTTCCTCTGAGCTTCTTTAGAGACCATTTCAAATCCACTATGTGTATTAAATTATGAACCATAACTTACTTCCCATATCAAATCCAACATCCACAAGTAACTGTTCAGTTACTTTTCGGATGAAAAAAATAGCATGTCTTGTTCATGTCAAATAATATCAGTGGAGAAAAGTCCCCCACACTCAAAGCCAACAGAATATGTCGAAAAGTATAACTCAGAGTTTTGTATCCTACTGGATTACAGACCTTATAGGAGGATCAATAGAAATGCATATTGTCTAGTAGACATTTTTAAGCAGCTACAAGTCTCCTCTGTCTTAATAGAAGAATTCATTAGATTACAGAAAGCAAAGGGCAGAGACCTTTCACTGATACCAGTTCCTCCAAACTCTTTCTTTTAATATCCCCTTGGATATTTCCATTAGTTGAAGGAAAGCCAAACTTGTTTGGAATGTTCATACACTCCTCATAACCTCCTTTACACCTAGGGAACCCACAGGTATAGTTTTCACTCTTGATTGCTTTTGGTTTTGTAACTTCACAAAGTTTGCCTGAGGATTTGGCTTGTAATCATTGGAGTCTTTCTGGACAGGTCACACTATTGTCTTTGTAAATAGTGACTCACCTTGATTCATTCTCTGACTGACAGATAGTATTGAGAGTAGAATAAGTGGGATAAGAAAGCAAGATGCTAAATAATCACCTATTGGATTCATAAGGAACTTCCAAGAACCTAGAACACAGTCTTTCCAACAGACTTAAACATGAGACAGTCAAAAGATTTACCCATCAAGATTAGATATTAATTGGGTGTCCAATCTATTGCTACTATCTAAATAAGTATCCCATCATATATAGAATGGATAAACACACCACTCCCAGTACTCAGTCTAAGCACACATAATACAGTCAGATGAACTTCAGATTGTTTATACAGTGGTTTTCACATGAATAAACTCTGGAATCTGCCCTGAGTTTAGCTCTTCTGACTTAAAAGAAATTTAACAAAAAAATCCTTTATCTTTCTTTCCAGATCATGCTTTTTTCATTCAAACTAATGAGTCAGAGCTCTGGAGTGCACCCTCAGGCCTGCTGTAGCTGTGTTTAACACAAGTCTCTAAGACTGGAGGACGAAAGCGTTTCTTTTCTTAGTGCATAAGGAAGAGGCTTGATACCAGCAAAGACAGGATTCATATCCCACAGTTTGGTGGCTTTGTTTGGAGCAGTGTGCCAGTGGGGTGCCTTGTCCCATTAAGCCTTGATCTGTTCAGCTCCTGTGCTGACAAATTGTGAGATAGGGAAAATACTGCAAGCTGGGCAGGTCCACAATGGAACCTTACAAACTGCCTTCAGGCCTGCTCTCCTGAACATTTATGCTTCCCTGTGCTTGGGAACCTGCTGTGCTTTCTGCACGTGTACAGCCACAGGTTGTTCAGACCTTTACAGCACACGCTTGCCTTGCCTGCCCTGCACGCTTTATCGTGATGCATGTAATTACACAGGCCTTTTAAAAGGTAAATTTGATATTTTTAATAAGTCCTTTGAATTCACTACGTCAGGTGATTTTCTAGTTATTGGCTGTTTGTTCATTATTTTGGGTCCCTCTTTTAAAAATTATGGCTGCTATGCACTTGCATTTCAATATTTCATTTAATAGTGGGGGTTTTTTTGACTTGTTCTATTAAACACACACTAAAATATTACTGTTTCCCCACATACAGGTGTTATGAGGGTTATTTGTATCCTAAAGCTGTTTATAGTATATACCTGACTGCAATTTCATATTCTCCTCTCCTTCCAAATGAAAAACAATTTGCTATTAATCATGGTTTAAATTTGTCTATTTAATGCATCTCCCAGGAACTTGAAACACCTGCTGTGTTAACCTATGCCTTATAAGAATAGAGAGGTTATATATTAGATTTAGTCTTGTGGATTAAAATAAAGCTTTTCTTTATAGGAGCTCCACCTGGAAATGGCTGCTCTACAGTTCTATAAAAACCATGAGAAAACTTGTTTCCAACCCAAATGACTTTACAAAATAGAAGGCATTAACATGAAAATGTAACTGAAACAAAGTTGACAAAAAAATGAAGTGCCATGGGAGAATCATAAATTTCGCCCTGCCAATAAGGACCTGCTGTTTTTCCTGTAGGTGTCCAAATGGCTCTGATTTTCCCCTGATTAGAAAAAAACATAAACATTGGCAAATACAGTGCAGAAAGAGTGCTGACCCCACTCTGTGAACTAGCACTTGATGATGTCTGCCTTCGTAGAGTCTCAGTTTGACTATAAAGATATATTCATTTGGTTTTAATTTGAGGAAATTTTATATTTCAATAAAATCAAAATTAAATTCCCTTTGTTCAGATTAGTAAATTCTGACACTTGAGTTTTACATAGATTTGTTGACAGTTAACCATTGTTCTGTCACTGCTTCAGTTGAGTTTTTTTCCTTAATATTTAAACAAAAATATATAATTTTGTCAAGATTATACAAAAAAAAAAAGTAAAGAAAAATTGAGAGAATATACAGAACAGTAAATCAACACTTTTCAATTTTCTCTGTAGCTTGTGTACAATGGGAGAATCAAATTAAGGTCATATTCAGGTCTGCAGGCAGCTACTTGCAAGAGACGAGGTGACAAATTTAGTCTTAGAAAACTTTGGCCTCCTGGTATTGTGGCTGTAGTTGCTATTCAGCTAAGTAGTGGTGTTGGCAGCGAGAACAGATTTATGCACATAAAGCTGCCATTCTATCAGGGCTGTTATAACACAAAGTGCACTTCTCAAGTTGTACCTTGGTCTGAAAAGAGCTGAAAGAAAGAACCAATTGAGCACCGGGAGAATGGTACCAGATGCTGGCCTTTTGACACCAACCAGTGGGCCATGGCTGAGCACTTCCTCAGCAAGCCCTGCTCTCAGCCACTTCAGCTACCTAAAGAAACACTCATAATAAAAAACACTATCCAAACTAAGGAGTTTCATGAGCTCCATGTGACAACAAAAAGAAAAGTGGGGGGGAAAAAAAGAGTTAACTAAACAAGAAGGTGATAAAACAAAGCATGCTGCTGTATTCGGTTTCCACGCTAGCTGTAGGTTTTTAAAGGACCTTTTTACCTTTCTAACAGCAGTAAAAATCAGTAATTAGACTTACTGGCAGGGCAGTGGGAAGAATGTAGAGGGATTGTGCTAACTAGAATCTCATCTATATGAAACATTTTGGATGGGCTTCAGGAGACCTGCCTTCACATCCCTGCATCTGCTGCTCCTTCTCTGTGCAGACTGAAACAAATATGTTGTTCATGATTGACTTCTTTCTCTGTAAAATGGAGATGATAATTTTAAACTTCTGGCCTTTCATCTGTACTTTCTGTTGGGATTGTAAGTTCTTTGGGGTTGAGTATGTTTTTTTTATCTCAAATTCCACAGGGCGAGGTGAAAAATCTGCTCATAAACACGGAGATACACATTAGGAATTGACTCCTGTAATTTCAATTAACTTCTTTGCACTTTTATAGCACCTTTTAGCCAAAAATCTCCAAGTAGTTTACAAACCACGACAATGCTATGTTCAACCTCACAATACTCTTATGAGTTCATTAAAAATTATTGCAGTTCTGTAGATGGAAAAAGCAGGAGCATATAGAAAATCTGTGACAGGAATATCATTAGGCCACAGATTTTTTTCAAAGTGTTCTGTCTCAGTGAATGCTAACAAACCCACCATCCCTTCTCCCTTGCCCTCTGCAAACATATTTGCAAAGTAATTGTAAGGAGACAGAGTAGAGATGTGTCAAACTGTAAGCGATGCTCCCTCTCTAATGAAAACCACAAGCATATATTGCTGTGCTATTACACCACCAACATGCAAATAATGAGTCATGAAATATATGGAAATCAGTTTCAGTGGTATAAGTTGAGCACACCCTTCCATGGTTTTGACACAGAGTGTGGTAGTCTTCTTTAATGTAGTAAAGGCTCCCTTAGGTAGGTATGTCAACTTTATCCTTAGAATTATAGGAGCAGAATGAAGTGGAAATGGGTGACTTAAGGGTAGAAACAGAGTGAAGATTAAGGCACACAGTCTATAACTGTTGAACAAGTCTCCAACACTGTTCTGTAGACACTCACCCCAAAAGTAGATACAATTTTTTTTTTTCCAAAAAAAAAAATTCTTTTCAGAGATGAGATTAGATCATTATATTTTTTTGTTATACTATATATTCTTCATTACATACTCTTCATTATACTTCACATATCTATACCTTTGTAATATATTTTGCACCATATCACGTAGTGTTTCTTCAGGGAAAAAAATGATGTCATATTGAAAGCTGAAATTTTGAGACCTGGTTTAAGTTCCCACTTCTGCTATAGGCATCTTATGTCACTTAATTAAATCCTCTCAGCTTTTGTTCTTTTCTGCTGTGTATGTTACATAATTCTTTAGAAAATGCTATAACCAGTTCAAGCTGAAAAATATTTCCTTCAGCTAAGAAGACTATTCCAGTACAACTCTAAATATGTGTATGCAAATTTATCCATATACCCAAGCAATCAGTACAAAAAACCAGACACATAGGTGTGCATGTCTGTACAAGCTTATATATTGTAGATAGGGAGCATTTACTCCAATGTGGAAATTCATTTGGCACAGACACAGATTGGGAGATATTTTCTGCTAGCACTGTTTCACAAGGAAGAGAAAGTGAAGAACAGCTTCTCCAGTTAGGACCTCTTGGAGAGTTTAAGGCAGGATAATATCATTATGTAAGCTGGAAGTAAGCCAGGACACTGGGGTTAACACCCCTGCTCAAGTGAGAGGAGCCAGGGGACCATTCACAGCCATAAATGTGGTCAAGAGCTGTGGTTTTAGGTTACATCCTAAATACAGGTAACTCAAGGACATTGCTAAATGTATCACATTGAGTACAAGCTTTACTTCTGTAGAATGGCCTAGCATATTTTTAATATTTATGAATACTTGAAGCAAGCTTTTTCAGTCAATACTGTTTGTGATACATAAAACTGAAGAAGTTAAAGACAGAAGAAAAAGATATAGTAAGTCCAAGCCAGCATTCAGTTGTGATCCTGGTGAAACCACAGGGACATTTACCTACTATTGAGGAAAGCACCAGATATGGTTTCAGATTTATTGTGCACTGTTAGGTGATTAGCAAATAGAAGTGAGTCTTTCTATACAGACCTGTCTTTATAGAGAGATGTCTACGTGATCAGTGTGTTTTCAGTTTTATTTTCTGTCTTCTACCTAAGTGTTTTCTAAACACACACAAAACTTTCTTGGGAAAAATATGTTGCTGTGCTAAAAGCGGCTGCACAGAAAAACTTCAAAGTACTTAAAAGTTTTCATAAAAGGTTTAGAAAGGAGATCAGCTATTCTGTTGAGTATTTGCATTAATTTTCTTGCCTTTGCTCAGGTGAGCTAAGATTGTTTGGGGTTCAGAAAATGTGTGCCCTAAAGGAAGTATACTCATGGACTTGACTTAGACACCTTTAGATCACATCTAACTGGACTAAATTAACTTAAGGAAGTATTGACATACCTTCTGATATAATTGCCAATCATTGCAGTATTGCTTCAGGAAAGATAGGACTCCTTGTTTCCAGACCACAGTGCAGAGCCTTCATTCACTACTTTTTGTGATGTGCTCTGGGTGAAGGGATTTTTCATCTATCCTGATCAATTACAACCAGCAATGCAGGAACAAGGGCTCATGATTCTTTGGTGCCCATATCTAGAAAACAGAATGCTCAGCTGGGGAGTCCTGTTTCTATGGCAAAGTCTGCTCCTCATTGCCTACATAATTCTTTTTTTCAACCTAGTGATGTAAAATGGGAAAATAATTTATGTAAACTGTCTAGTCCTGTATAATCCAATAGGTAGCTTTTACTGAATAGTACAGGGCATCTTTAACTGACCAGAGTGATTTTGCTCTGAGGAGGATGCATAGCAATTTTGTTCTCTGTTCCAGAGCCACTGGCTCAGATCAGTCTTGCCTGTAAAGTGATGGGACAATAATATCTCACAGTGGGACAGCTGTTTCCTCAAGAGAAGTCAGATCATGAGCTGCATAAACTCTCTGTGGAGGTGTGCAGAGCCAATTGAAAACATCAGTGAGTGATGCTTGTCTTCCATGGATTTGAACCTTAATGAATTTTGCTGCATATCCCTTCTTTCTTAGCATGTACACCATGGAAACTTCTCTGGCATGTACATCATGGAAACTTCTTTAGTAGTCCATGTACAGCTGTGCTCAGCACACACACAGGTGCTTTTGCCTGCACTTACTGTCTTGCCAAGACTGGTAATATATTTTAAGGGCATTTCTGGAAACCCCACTTGGATGTTCTGCAGCTAAGCGATGAGTGGAGCCCATCCAGCAAGAACAAGTGAAATCATTCTTGTTCCTCACTGATTTCCTGGTCACTCTCAGCCTTTGAGGAAGAAGTCAAAGGAGTCAGTTGAATCATTAGGAAATGTTTCTGTATTAGCATGCTTATTTTGCTCTTTTGTAGCTTAGCCTGGAAGGCTTGGGCACAGCATCTGGTGTGTAGTGAGGTCCCGCCTTTCCCCCAGCGGTGCTGTCGGATTGCTGAGGCACATGGAGGTCAAGAGACTGTCCACAAGGTCATCCAGTGATTCAATGCCTCAATTCAAACTCAGTCCCAGCATCTGCTTGACTCTTGATTTTTTGTTCCAACCAGGAGACTCATCCGAAATTAATTGGTGGGGAATTCAGGGCTAGTTGGATTAACTAGGTCCTTTTATGTTCGTGACAATAGTATGTCAGTGCTTTCATGATGAATAGAGGAAATCTGGTATGCAGCATCAATCCTTACAAAAAAATTCAGTCCTATTAGGATGATCAAGCTCCAGAAACTCAAACAACAACACATACACAAACAAAGGAGAGACAGTCTTGGGGCTATTCATTGATTCAGTCAAAAGCAAGTTTTCTTTGCTAATAGCTCTTACGCTTCTGAGGCATTTTTCTGCTATGCCCAAGGTCAGCATAACATGGCTGAAATCACTCTGGTAGTAAAGGACACTGTCAGTGCTGGTCTGTATCTTTCCCTTTTTCTTTTATTGTGGTGTTTTGACCCTGGACAGATGCCAGGTGCCCATCAAAGCTTCTGTATCACTCTTGTCCTCAGCTGGACAGGAGAGAGGAAAATATAACGAAAGGTTCATGAGTTGATAAGGGCCGGGAGAAATTCCTCATCGATTACTGTCACGGGCAAAACAGACCTGACTTGGGGAAAATTAGCTGAATTTTTTACCAGTGAAAATCGGAGTAGGATAATGAAAAGTAAAATAAATCTTTAAAACCACCTTGCCCCACCACTCGCTACTTCCTGGGTTTAAATTTATTCTTGATTCTCAGCCTTGACCAGTTGTGGGTGGATATTGAAGCCAGCTGGTATTGGCTATGTTGGACATGGGGGCAGAGAAGCCATCCCTAGAGCTCCCTCCCACTACCAGGAGCTTGCCATGGAAACCCAATACATTTCTAAATATTTCTTTTTACTCTTTCATTCTTTAAAAATAAAGATTACATTGAAATGATGTCTAAAATCCTCCTTAAGGCCCTGAAAACATGACTATTCAAAGTTTGAGAACATAATACTTCTTCTCAAAAGATAGTCTTTAAGGAACAGAAAAAAAAAGAGTACTCACCCTCATTTATGGGTTTGTTACATTGTTTTATGACAATACACAGCTCTGTTAAATGTGGGGTTTTGTTGTTATTCCATCAACAAGCTGACATCGTCCAGAACAAATTGCTTAAGAGAAGGAGATAGAACTGAAATATTTTTTCATCAACAGTATTTCTTGAAGTCTGCCTTTTAAGCCATTAGACCTTTGAGGAAACCAGGACTTTCAATCTTACTAATATTTATCTGTTTTTATTGAGTAAATGCTTCCAAATTATTAGTGTCAGTGGGATATACACAAGAAAGAGTTTTCAGGGATGGGAGTTCCTAAGAAGATGAAGTAACTTGAGGTCATGGGGTGTTTCTTCATCCACCAGCTCTCTCAAAAGAGGATTGCACACGTTCATCATGTGTTATTAAAGGCCTAGTACCTTAAATCAAGAATATTTGTTTCTTTTGGAGGAAGGGCAGGTAATCTGACACTTTGCCTATTGCTGTTAGATACCACCGTTCCTTTCTATCTTTGCTGGAGCCAAGAAGTTGAGCTCTGTTCTAGATTAATCTACAAACATACACATAAACCATGAAAAATCTCACCCCTTTCCATTCTTTCTGTCAATACTCCTCCCTGCCTTCCTCCATAGGTTTTGAATAGTGTGGGAGTTTAAAACTCTAGCAAAGCAACATGCAACACAGCACAGACAGTTCTGAGGAGAAAGTAGAGGCAAAGGTGTCTGTCATATTGTCCAATGCTATTTGGAGAGAGTAAAGGTTCCTGAAATGATAAGTGTCAAGAGCCTAGGCAGACTATAGCAGAGTTTCCAGGCCTTTGCAACCTGCTTTAACAGATAGATAATTTTGATCATATATTTCAAACACATTTTTACTGGTTTGCTTTTTTCTGTGACCAGACCCTAAAACCCTCTGTTATCCTCCTGCTTTTAAGGAGATTTAAATTGGAGGTGTGTGACTAAGTTTCAGAAAGCTAGAAACATCTGAACTTTTTGTAGTCTCAAATGATCCCAATGCATAGATACTTTTCCCTCTTTAAATAAGTATTTTTAAGCAGTTTCTCATTCAACTTTTTACTAGCTGTTTTAAAATGCCTGGGAATGAAATAGCCTGCTTGCAACTAAGTGGCAGCACTTGTCCTGGAAATGAAATTCACATTGCTAAAGTGTTTATGGAATACCTGGAATGAGAGCATATAAATCATGGTCTCTCTATGTACAGTTCAAAACTAGTAATTTTAGACATTGCAGGTATTACAGTGAGTTGTGCTGAAAAATAAAGCACCATTTCATGAAGGCAGGTGGGATGGTACTGACAAAATTCATACCATGTGTACCAAAAAATATCTAATTTTATGTGCACCTAAATAAAGAATACATTTGATCAAACTTCACTTGTAAACCTCTTTTAAAAACTTCAAAGATACCACTTATAACAGCACTGAGACATTGGTGGCCTGAAGATCACACACTCACAATTAGCTCTTCATTTAAAAACAGGAAATACAACACCTTAATTATAGTAACAGAAATAACTAAATTTCCATGCAGAATGACTCAGAGTTGAGCATTTTTTTCTGTTCTTCTGTTAGCAAAACAGTCAATTATTTCTGATATTTTGATAAATTTGCTTTTATAGCAAAAAATGCAAGTGGTCAGATGAGATTATAATGATGTCTGTTCAACTGAATTTATAAATGAATTATACATTTCCAGAAATGGTGAAGGAAGGCTGGCTTTGTGAATGCAGTTCTTAGAAGCCATAACCAGATGAAAGGAAATTGTAATTTCAAGGGTAGAAAATAGAAATTGTTTGTCATGAACTTCATCTTTGAGACTCTAAAAGAATGAATTTCACTGTAGACATAAATATATCTTGTTATGGTATTGCCTTAAATAGCATAATTAGTTTATACTTTTGAACTAGAAGGTTCTACAGGCTGGTTTTTTTGATTCTCCTTATCTTCCATTGTTTTATAAAAATGGACTGCGATTTCAAGCCAAGAATACCTGAAGCTGGTTTCCACATGCTGTTCCCAATTGCTGCTAGATAACTGTGTTCAACAGGAGAGTATTTGGCTTCTCACTGTACAGTACATAAATCTTATGCAATTGCTGTTTCAATTTTTCTCTTTCCTTTGAACTCTTGAATGGAGGGAGAGAATTTCTTAAAGAGTTCAGTAGGAATGTCCCATTACCAAACATCAATCATCAAATGCCCATTGTACATGGAAAGTGAGGTGACTGTAATAAAATTGACATAACTAAGCAAGCAGCATCTGACCTTTAGGAGCCAGAACTTATGATCAGAAGACCCAGTCTTCCAAACCTTTAGGAGTTAAGAGTTATCATCTCCTGCAAAAAATACCTCAGTAAATGAAGTGCTACATATGAATGTATGTGATAAAAGAGGTGGAATAAATTCTTCCCTGACCCTTAGCAGGGGAGTGTTGACAGAACAGAGGTAGAGACTGACTTTTGAAAGGAAGGAAAAAAGGAATGTACCTTTGGGTCTAGATGGGAGCAGCTGCTCCCCTTATCTTGCATCAATGTTAAAGAAGTTGCTGTTCCTGCCATGTCAGCCAAGTCACAACACAGCATGCAATGCTGCCTGCAGTTGATCCAAAGAAGGGCACAGTGGGTACTGTGAAAATGTTGTATCCACAATATGAACATAAATCTTTTGCTTTGTCAACCTGTTTGCTTTTTTCTACTCTGTTTTCCATGTAGCATGCTGTCACTACCATATTAGTCTTCTTGAGCTTGCCAGTTCTTCAAGTATTTTGAGGGCTGGTTAGAGGAGACAGAGCCACTGAGAGTTCTGACTCAGCATCAGGCTGTTGAATTTATGGTTTTTTTGTACATGTTTTTGTTTAGTTTCTCCCTTCTTTTCTGTTTTATTTAAGAGGAATCAACCACATACACAACTGATGCAGCTGATTAGTGCAAACTAAAACATTCAATGTTTTGAACTTTAGCAGAGGGCCCTCATCTATCCCTTGGAGGGATTTTTCTTCCCATTCAGGTGCTGCATACTTCTGCAAAAATGAGTGACCATAGAGCAGGATGCAATTGACTTCCATGCCGAGGACATAAATGTTACAGGGTTATACCAGTCTCTTCCTAAAGTTTTTGAATATATTTATAGTATTGGTCAAATGAAAATGACAGGAATTTAGAACACAATATTACCAGAGAAAGTTCTCTCTCCACATAATGGAAACAGGACTCAACTAATCTCTGAATCAAATATGTAAGCTTTTTATCAGATAATGCATTAAGCCGATACAGAGTAGAGTTGAACTGCATCAGGACTTCCACTGTAAAGTAAAAATTTCAAACAATTCTAGAAAAACCTTATTAAAAAAAAAATCCCCCCAAAGTTAGATTTTGATGTGTGCTTGATATTTATTACTGCCCTTAGGTTATTCTGTTAGAAATAGTCTGGTGATTTAGGATGACTTGACTACTAGCTTCTGAAGTGGCAAGCAATATTTTCTTATTTCTCTTTGATCTGTGGAAGAGGATGGAGATACCAAAGTGAGAAGAAAGCAGTAATAGTAAAATCTTTCTATTCTTCTACCTTGCTCTGAGAAATTAAGTGCCGAGAAAGAAAAAGGGTAGGTTGCCTCTCTATGTTTTTGCCTCCATCCCGCTGTCTCCATGTTTACAAGGCCGAGGCACTACAGAAAGATATGACAGTTCACATAACAAATTCAGAGAGCCATTTCTGGCAAAGAGTTACTATGGTCTCTGTTTTGCAAACAGGAAGCTGGAACTAAACTGCAGAGCAGATCATCCAAGTAAGCCATAAACAGAGCAATACATTAAATTCTTCCTTGGTCCATCAGTAAAGTCCTATTTGGAAGTGCACTTTGGGAAGTGCTTATGTGGTTCTCTCACTCCTTTTTCTCAAACACACTTTTTTTTATTTCCATGGGGCACAATAAAAAGGATCTTTCAGTTGGCGTGGCTTGATAGTATTTCTATTCGGGGGCAGATTTCTAAGTTTCAGAATTAAGTATATTTTTATCTCACAAACAACTTTATGAACAAAGCAAAAAGAGAAGTTAACCATGTTTCAGTTTATGTTTTTAGGGAATGTAGTTCCAAGAGCTCTTTGAACTTGAGAGCTAACATGCATTTTCTACTCTGCAGATGTTCCAGCAAACTATAACTCAGCACTGCTTCTCTGGAGTATGGTGTACTGTGGCTTTAATTCAGCCAAGTACAGCATGTCAAATGTCAGGTTGTTATGACAGCAATAAACTTGTGATTCCCTTGAAGCAGATGTTTTAATTTGTTAGGTGTTTTTTGGGGAAAAAATCTGCTTGTATTTAAATAGATGTTCAGATTGAGAATGGAATTTGCTTGAAAACATCTTTTCCACCTGTATGAAAACTTTATCAGGAAGGCTTATGACACATGTGTGAAGCAGTGTGAGAAATCATCACAAAGATGGCCAAAGTACAGAAATCTCTGTCACACCTGAAAGATGACCTTTCTGAAATAATTTCAGTATAGGAGTCAGACCTGGATCATGGAAGACCCTATTTAATATATCTCATATAGCAAAAGAACACTGAAATTCAGAGTCTGCTGAGGCATCTTCTTCCTGAGGTGGTCCTTGCTGTTGTAAACTACCACCATACTCTTCTGATCCTTCCCTCTTTAGTGTGCTATTGCTTTTATCCCTTTTTGTCTTGATCAGTGAGGATTACAGTTTTGAAGCAAGTGCCAAAAGGAAAAACTTTTGATGGTTTTCAAAGATAGGGAAGAATTACTCACCTGTCTGAGCTTCAGGTAAAGAAGGTTACAGCTGTGGGAACACTATTTCAAATAATTAATTGATCTCACTTTGCAGTGAAATATGTATTGGACCTCACTCTGTCCTCAGTAAATGGTGGGATTTTCCTCAGGCAAAAATTTGACATTAAAGTTCATATCTTGCTGAATCCATTTGGAAAGCAAAAATTTAGGGAGCACTTTGCCCCATTAAACAGCACACGGATAGATGGACTCAAAAGATCAGTCTAGAATTCCTTCCTCTTTTTCTGGGGTTCCATGCTTCACATGTGGTCATTATTGTGTCATATATGTTGTCAGTTTACATTTTTTTCTCTCATTCTTTATAGTAGCTGGTGAAGCCCCAGTTGCTGAGGAACATATGCTATTCAGATCTCAGACTTTTTACCTTTCTAAAATCTGGTAACCCCGAAACAAGCAAGAAAATGTAAGCCTAAAACCAGGAACAGACTTTCTAGAGTTTTCCTTGAAAGAAAAACAAATCAAAACAAACAAACCAAAACACAACAAATAACAAAAAAAAAAAAAAAAAACAAACCAAAACAAAACCCTGCTTTGTTTAATGAGTCTTTGCTCTCTGATAAAGTTTTTAGGAGTTCACTGAAGTCCACCTAGAGTTAAAACGATTAAGCAGAAGCAACTGTTCAGAGTTAAAGCCACACAAGCTAACAGAATTTAGCCCAGTGTAGACTGATCCCAGAATCACACACTCAGCAGCATTTTAGGGGCAATGTGGATCCATCAGCAGTGGGAATACAAGAATTTGTTCACATTATTTTGATTTATTTGTTGATATCTCAGCCTACTAGATACTCTAATAACTAAATTATGGGCCAAGTTACATCTTTTTTTATATGTTTAAAACATTCTTGCATGTTCTTTTTATCTTGAAACTTCTGACCATTCATACTTGAAAGGAATGGTTAAATCCTGCAGCAACAGCCAGAGTCAGAATAGTAGAAGCCTTTGAAAATAAACTTACCTGTTTCTGGTTTTGAAATGTGTTTGAAATAAGAATTTGGGTAATCTGTGGCACCAACATTAGCTTAATGGCAATTTACTTTGGAAACTTCATTTTCACCACAAAATGTGGTTAATAATATATTTCCAAAGACAACAAACTTGACGAAAAACAGACTTTAAGGAGAGGGGACTCTCTCACTCCTTCTTTCTCCCCTGTATCCAGGGATGCCCACACATCTGTGGGAGTTTGAGGATTTTAAAACTTTACTAAATGGATGGCCTCCCAGATCCATGCATCATTGCTGTTTTGCTGTTAGAGTGTGTATAATTAAAAATCATGACATGTGACCTTTAGTCCATGGCCACAGCATAATTGCATCCACCTTACCCTATTTATGAATGCAAATCAGGTCAATTTAACTCAGCATTGTGTTTGCTCTACATGTTTTTAAAAGACATTTCTTGCCACAGCATGTCTTCCTTGTAGCCTCCTGCACTTTGTGGTAATTGCAGAGCACGCTGTCATGCTGGAATTGCAGGTATGGATAGTTTGAGCAGTGATGGAGTTTGAGTGGTCTGGAGGTGCCTCGAATCTGTCAGCAGCCAAAAGTGATGAGATAATTTGGATGGTACAGCTTTGCCATTGAATGGCTAACAGTACTCCCGAACAAGCTTTGGCAATAAAACTAATTCATCTCAAGTGAAGTTATTTATGCCAGTCGAGGCTCTAACTCCCAGCTTGTTATACAAGCAAGGAGACTGCAGGTTCTGGAAGGCTCTGCCCTGAAAACTCGTCTGTGGAAAGCCATTCTTCATTGTGCCTTTGAACCCTCACCATGCCTTGAGGTAAACTCCTCCCAAGTGCCAGTGGATTAAATAACCCTTGTATGGAGGTACACAGGGAGAAGCGAGGGGAATTTCAACTGGTCATTATCAATCACAGAGCACAAACAGTTTGGAGAAGTAATCAGTCTCTCTGTCCTCTACACAAAGAAGTTTACAACACCAGAGGAGTTTATTATTATTGCTGGCCTAAGATCATCAAAGTCATTTTGTTTCATCTTGAACAGTAGTCAGAGGGGTTAAAGGGAGGTTAAACTGCCTAAACAAAATGGAAGCAATTACACAGTGGGATCATGGATGACTGTTTGCTTTAACCCTCACTCACAAAAAAGGTATTATAAGAAAAAAGTTTCCCGACTCTTCACAATCATTAAAAGCATCTGTCTATTTAAGTTCATGCCAAGCTTCTTCACCTAAATCTTTGGGGAAATGTCACTGCTTTAAACACCATCAGCTTCTTCACAGTTCCCCACACAGCCCCCATTCAGTGTCTGATCTTTGCAGCATTGTCATCACCTTCCAAGCCTCTGTGCAGGGCAGGAGTTACACAGTGCTAGCGATGTTCCTGTAAAAGCTATGCCTCAGTTTTTCTGCTTAGTGACTTGGCAGGAAAAGACAAAGCTCTGTGGAAGAGCAGTATGATGGGGAATGCAGATTTCACCCATTCCAGACTTTAAATTGCAAGAAAGGGAATGGACTCCTCTACTCCATTCAAGGTTATATCACAGCTGAATTGTCAAACTTGGCCTTCCCCTGACCTGCATTCATGTGAGGGGGTGAGATCTGCCCCTCATTAGTTTTGTTTTTCTCTGTTCCTCACATATGGACGGTAGTAGCATAAACAACTTTCACTTGCAGCATGAGCACTGCTGTATTGTGGGGCTAAATGGAATCTTTATTAAAGGCTTTATTCCCTGCAGGTCCACCTCCGTTAAGGAGAAAAACACATCAAAGGGTCCTAGGAATATGATGGAAAGGAAGCCTAGGAAAAAAGTTTTAAGTTCATAACCAGGCATTGACACAGTGTTTATTGAAACTTGTCTTTCTGAAAGGTGACTAGGGCTTCTACAGATAACCCAAATGAAGAATTGCATGCCTAATTTTATCATTATGTAAGACACTTGCAAAATGTACCCTGAAGGTGTGTTACTGATATTGCCTCTTTATTGATGCGAATCTTTACAAAGTTAATGGTGAAATATTTCTGTGATCCTGTGTCACACCTCCAAACATGAGGCAACTCTTTCAAAGAGTTCTCTGCATCTGTGAAGTGTTTATCTTGTTTGAGCTTGTTGCAAGTCTTAAGGAAAAAAACCATCAGGGAATAGGACAGGAGGAAAGCACTCCATTTACAATTTGTAAAGGAGCTTGCAATTATGTAGCATCTCTTCTGTTGGAAAAAAAAAACCAAAAAACCAACAAAAAAAAAAAAAAAAAAACAACAAAACACCCAAAACCCAACATAAAAAAAACAAATATAAAAGCCCCAAACAACCTTTTTTTTTTATAAAGAGAAAGCAATAAAAACAACTTGTCCATGGAGCCAAAATGTTCAAGCACAAAAAAGATTTAATAGATTCACAGTCATAGAAGGATGTTGCACAGGGATGAATCAGGCTCTTACTTCTCAAAACATTACTGTAAATGGTAAAGACTAAATAATATTCTTAGACAAATATCTGTGCATCTCTGATAATTAACCACAGCCTGCATATGAAGGAACATATTTCGGTCTGTCTTGTTTCAGATTTAAAGAAAGGGAAAGCTGTCAGATTCAATGGGATTATTCTTTGTTTAAAACTCAAAAGTTGCAGTGTGCTATTAGAACAGAGCTTATCATTTGTGAGGATCTGCTTTGAAAATGTTGAAGCTACAGATAAAAATACAGGTGAAGTCATATAAAAGTGCATGGATTTGACTGAAAGAAAAGATTGGCACCTGTCCCAGGCTAGATGTTAAAGAAAATAAGAGTCTAATTTTTTTCTGACTTGTCTGAGAGAAGACAGCTTAAAGGCCTGGTGGAAATGTGCTTTCTATTACAATTCAGAAGCATTTGAATCTGAATAGTTAATACAAAAATGCCAGTTGACTGTGTAACAGCAGAGTAGTATGCCATTTGCTTAATTAAATTAATTTCCTTTCCTTCCCCAAAATTAATAGACTTACTGGACCATGTCATGATTTATGTATCCTTTAATGCTGGCTCCCTGGATGCAAGAATGACATAAATGTGATAGTGCAGGCATTGTTTCACAGGCAAGCAGACAACTAGATATGAGAACACAAATAGGGAATGCTTCCATCGTGTAATGAACCTGATGTAAACATCCATGTTTTTGTGTCATGTCAGTCTAGTGTAGGAGACAGTCTTTTTTGCCTCCCAAAGCTGGATATCCAAAAGATGAGTAAAGCTGCACCCGAGTTAGGAAACCTCATATTCTGCAGCTTGTTTAATCACAGGGTCTTTATATCACATTTCTATTGATGCTTTTTCCTTGTACAGCCCTAAAATATAAATTTTATTAGCCAGAACAGAACTGAAGGCTACCCTGGAAGGTAATTCAGCCTGGCAGGGGTCACTGGTGTTTAGTTATGTTCAGGCTGTAACTTATTGTCACTGTCTCACTGCTGACAGCAGAGAAAAGAGCTACTGAATTGCTCTGCATCTTCCTGTCATGGCTGCACCTCCTCCCACTCAACCCATCTCCCAGCTGCTGCCTTGCTTAGGTAAAGGGACAACTGCAAATTACTGTGCTGTATAAAGTAAACTTAGGTCAGAATAGGATGCCCCAGAAAACGCTGTTGTACAGGATAAAGTTACTGGCAGGAATCAATTCTTGAGGCAAAGAGCATCTCTGAGAACTGTGCTCAAGTCTCCTAGAGATGAAATTTCCCAAACTTTCACTGAGTATGGCTGCTGGATGTCTGATGCTGCAAAACTAGGTTACTCTCAGCAAACACTGAATGTTACTGATTTTCCTGCTCTGTATGAGCTGGACATTCATCTTCTGTAAGCAAGAGATCAGAGTGGTATGCTGCATTCAGGATGAGGGACTATATTTTTGTCCTTCGTTCTAGCACCAAGAGGATGGATTTATTTAGCAGAGAAAAAGAAGGAGTCACTTTGAGGTCTTTATTCCTGAGGCATACTAGCTTGTGCAGAGAGGAGAGACGAGACTTTTGGACTGCTCCCCAATAATTTGTTGGGATTTCATTCTTTCCCCTTAAATGGGCAAGGAGGATAAGACTGATAGATATTTTCAGGGCACTGCTTTGAATTAACATTTTCAGTAGCAGTCATTACAAACAGCCAGTCTGGGTTAGGATTTCTGGCTTCACTTTCTCTTTAGAAGCTCTGAGGCCAGCTGATCTTTTTCTTCTTTGTCTTTTCTTTTTTTTTTTCTTTATATATTTTATTTCCTTTCACAAACCAATTCCAAAGGATTCCTAAACTATAAAAATGAAATTGCTCCCTATAAAATATAATTGGAGCTGCGTTGTAGTTCAAGTGACAACCAGATGCTGGAAAAGAAACCAACAAACTGTCGGTCCAATTATATAAGTTTCTTGGTACTCACGGCACGAAGTCTGGTCCAAAAGAGATTTGCTTCTGCTAAGATCTCGCTGGTAATTTTTATTAATTCTTAACAGCTTTTTTGATAGTTTTTCTCCTTCTGTATCTACATGTTTTCTCAATATAGCGACACTAAAACTCATGTGTGTTCTGTAGGCTGGGAAGCAAATGCAGAAGTGCAGTAGGTATGAGGGCAGTTTATAGAAAACCAACAGTGGCAACTACAGGGGCTGTATTCTCACCATCCCTTAAAACTCAAAAGTCACTCACCAGGTCAATGGATTTCCACCCATTTCTAATAAATGAAAATTAAAGAAAATCAAGTCACTTATTTTTGCAAATCTCCATCTTCTTATTGAGTTTTAAAGAAGTGTGGGTTTCCTGCTAATTAAATACTGTGGGGTTTGCTTTCGTGTTCTGTGGAGAATTCCAGTCTCCTGTTTTGAGTGGCTGCACAATCCACCCAAACTCTGTTAGCACTTACCTAGTTATCTAAGCTGAAAACAGAGTTAGAAAATTTGCTCACTCTCAGTTAGTGGCAACAAGCTGGGTAAAATGGTTGCCCTAGTATTTTTAGCATCACTGAGCCAGTGGAAAAATTTTTTTCCAGAGACTTGGAGTTTGTGTGTTCAGCTCTGGCATTAAATACAGGTATAAGAGGATGCAGCTGAAATGGAGATTTTTGGACTTCCTGCTGTCTAACCTTGTCCAAGTTCCTTCCATTTGGTCACTGTATGAATCAATTCCTTGACCAAGGTTAGTGAAAGGGACTGTGAAAATGAGACTCAATTTAAGTGCTGGGAAGATTTTGGTGTGAGGAGACATTGGATAAACACAGCATTAGGCTCCTGCTGCCCAAGCCCAATGACAGTCCATGTGAAAGTAAATATTCTTCCTTCAAGTGCTAATTTCAAAGTCACATTCTTCCAAAGTTAAATAGACACTGTCTCTGTTTTCAAATGTCTGAACATCATGATAGATACTCTATTTAGTGTATAAAATTCCCATTTTCTTTTTTTTTTTTTTAATCCATTAAATCTGTTAATGAAAGTGTTTGTGTATTACAGCTTTTTGAGCTTCAGTAATAGAAATTTTGGCCCATGTTACATAAGAAATTATGTTTATTTGTTTTGCAACTCAATGTCTCCATTTCTTGCAGGACAGCACTCTACAAATGACCAGGTTTCTCCAACAACTGGTATTACCTAAGGTCAAAAATATAATATAAAAATTTAGCCTGGAATGCTTCAATTTGTACTTAGTGAATATCAAAGTTGTTTCTGTATTAAATATTTCTTGTACCACTGCATTAGAAGCAGTTTCAGAGTGCTTTACAGGCATAGCCAGAGATGAAGAGCTGAGCAATAATTCAGTTTGAAGGTGATAAAGACATGAATAATGGTTGGATAGCTGGAGTCCCAAAGCAGGTGTCACATCTTGTGCCTGCGCTAAGCATGTGTGTGTCTTCTGCAAGCACTGCTCTTTGGAGACAGCAGCACAGTTTGCTGTGATCAGTGGGCAAGGTCATAGCCCTTTGGAGAGCTCAGGATTCCCTCATTCTCCTTAACTGAGAGCTCACACAACCCTCTTGTGTCTCTTGAAGCACACAGAGATGATCCCAATGTATTTCAGTCTCTGCAGGCCTGAAATAAATTTTTTTACTGAGAGAGGAGAAAAAAATGGGTGAAGGTAAAAAGAGCCTTTGGATGTTTACCTTGGGTTGCTTTAGAATGAACTTTAACAACCAGGACTGGAAAACCACAAACATCCAATTAACAATGACGAAAAATTAGAACCACTTGCTTTCTGGTGACTGAGGTGACTTGGTATCTGATGTCAGAAGTAGCATTAAAACAGGAAAAATAATTCTAAAAAAAAGAGAAAAAACAAAGCCAAGAAAATTGCTTTGAATGGTCAACAGTGTATGTGACAAATCTTTGCAAGTGGTTACTATCTATATGGTATTCACCATCTGCAGCATGAGGTGTAAACAACCAAAAGCAAAATCAGAAATTTGCAGTGTTTTTAACAGGACTTCTTGAGAATTTTTTGATTTAATAGTTCTTAATCTTCAAACAGAACAACTTGGAACCAGCAATGCAGACCAACCTAACCCTATCAAATACTGGCACTGGAAACACATTGTGTTTCCAGACATACACACCTTTGTACCTGATCTGTCTTCCTGTCTCCCTCCAAAACTGTGTGGTATTGGAGCTATAACACATTGAGCCACGTGACATACCCTTCATGTCTCTGCATAATTGCCCAGTGTGTCCCTGGGGATTTGACTTCTGTAAAACTCTCTCTCGGTAAGGGTGACCCTTTGGGGGTTTCACTAAATGATCTTTAAGGATCCATTCCAACCCAAATCATCTTATGTTTCTAAGCAAACAAAATCAGGGAACTCAGAATAGTCAAAACAAAATTTGGGGTTTATTTTTAGCATCAGCATCAGCATCAACACCTGCATCTGATCCAGGCTGGAAGGTTGAAATTTATATATGGAAAAGGTTGACAAGATTTAATGGTCATTCTGTTTACTTCCTTTAAATCTCAATGCTGAATGATGGATATTCTTTTGTTTGTCTTTTCTGATTCCAAACGCTGCTACTATCTTCAGCTTTCAGGCACAAGTAACTATTTGCCTTGATATCTGTAGATCTAAAAAAAAGTCTCAGTTATGCTCTAATGGTTCAGAGGTTTATATTGCAAATTATTTGGGGCAGGAATTGTATATTCCTTGGTGTGTGTAACATCTGAGTCTCTGAGGACCCTAGGTCCCAGTGTTCAGTGAAAACAATTGGAATATAATATTTTGCTTAACTGGGTTTTGGATGAGGCTGTCTCGCTCCCTGAAATGCAAAATACAAATAGAATTCATAATTTTTTTCACTCACCCTTTCCAAGAAGTGCCTATAATCAGAATGTTCTTTGTCTCAAAGTCAGCCATAAATTTTATGACAGCATACATGACAGAGAGCTTTGCACATAGACATGTTTCTCTGTTGTCAATAGTGGTTTGTGTCACAGTGGGAAATTTGACTGCTGTCTTCAACACTCAAATATAAGTGGCAGAATCACAATTCACAGTCATAATTTTATGAATAAATTTACCTTTTCTTCAGATCTCAGGGAAATTATTTATTTTGTTTAGACTGAGCACCAGCTCTTTTGGATGGCTTATATTTAAATTCAAGACATTTCATTCATATGCAAATACTGTGCCAGAGGCAAGTGGAACAAAGTAGCTGACCTCCTGTTTTGCTACCCAAATGCTGGTCCATGAGGCCATGTTTCCATTCCTACTTAACAAAAGTGTTCCTGTAGCACTTGTTCCAGAAGGGAGAATGCCATTCTCCCACTTAAAAAATACCTGTATTCTTCCATACATTCTGATGTGAACCACATGCCATGGACCGATGGCAATCCTTTATCCTGAAATAAACAGGTTCTGAAAGCCACATCTTTGTCCTTTCCATCCCATAAACACTTAGTGTAGCTGAAACACAGAATAGAAATACAATATATAATCAAGGTGCTTGTGATCACCAAGAAATATAACAATATCTTGCTATGAATCTATCCAGGATCCATTTTTCTCCCTCAGACATTCACGAATGCATCAGATAGAAACTCTTTCAAGTGTTTGCCAAGTGAATATAAATATGAACAGCTGGAGCCAGGGAGGGAATCTTTCCTTTTATTTTCCCCTCTGTTATGCATCAGCATTTGATTGGTTTGTTTATCTGGTTTGGGGCTATTTGTTTTGCTTGTTTGTAGATGTATGAATTTTAATGAACAGAGCACTCTGGTATGAACAAAATATCTGGAGACAGCACAGAGCAGCGGTTAAGAGACAGTGCTCGTGTTCAGGTTGTTTAGACCTCATTTCAAGTCCTCTCACCTTTGAAGATCTCTTAATTTTGTCCTAAGCATTTGCCCATCACACTCTTTCTCTCATCTCTGGTTTTGCTTATCGTGTTTTCAACAATTCTCTTTGTCCCTACATTTTGCTACAGCTTGTTTCACTATTTGGCCCTTTCTTGCCATGTCCAGTTCAAGTCCTTTAACTCAAAAAGGTATAGAAAACGTCAATATTTCCATACCTAGGGTTTGGGAGATCATAAAAAAATTACCAGCTAATATACCTTTTTATAATGAGATGTCTTTTTGCACAGCCAAAATAAAAGCACAATTTGAAGCCCAATGCTACTGGATTTTGAGCCAAATAAGTGAAGCAAAAGTGGGATAAAACAAAAAAACTATGAAGAAGAGCCCTATCAGCTGCACCCTCAGAAAATCTGATTGCACTCTGCTGGGAGGATGGTTCAGTTTTCTTTCCATTTTTCTTATATTATTTCTATAAATGTCTACTGATGTCTTCCACAGAAAGGAAGTGGGCTCTTGATCTGAACAGCAATGGCAGCTTTGAAAGTTTTAAGTACAGAAAGATTAGAGGAATAAATGCAATGGTCAAGGTGAGGAAGACATTCTATCTTCATTAAATAGCTATAGGAAGAAATCTTGCAATAAAAACAAAGCAAAGAGAAGAAAAATTACAAGGCTCCACCAGAAAATATTCCAGTTTTCTTGTCACATACCCGGACAATGGTTTAGACTTATTCCTGCCAATACATTTCTTATAAAGAGGCCAAACTGAAACACAGATGTCCCATCTCATCAAATGTATATCATGACTGGCCTTAAGCCATGCTGGAGTCTTGCTCATAACTGATTGGGCATTTCAGAAATCCCTGTGTCTCAATTGGAACAAACAGCTTTAGGAATAAGAATGTGCGTGACCGGGAGCTGCCCTTCAAACACTGCTGCTGGTTTTTTTCTTACAAAGTGTACATGTGGGGCCAACCATAGCCTGAACCTAAAGTCAGAGTACAGTTAAAACCTGGAAGTTAAAACCTGCACAGCCCTGACAAAGCTGTGCCTGGACTGTGGAGTTCAATTTCATAGTACTTTTTTGAATGACAGCAGGAAAATATATTGTTTTGCTTTCCCTGTCTTTGCTGAAGAGTAGTTGATAGAACTTGTTCTCACTCCCACCCTTTGGATAGGCTGAGCCTGCAGGACACAGCTGACTTAGTGGCACCTATGACTTCAAATGTCTTACAAGAGGTTATACAGGAGCAGAAAACCTTTTTCTTTCTTTTTTTTCTGTAGTAACATGATTATCGGGGTGAACTTTTGTAGCACAAATAGTGCTTTTGTGGCGATAGAAAATGCCCCAGTAGGTTTCTCTAATCCTTCTTGAGAGAGACATCCTGGGGCAATCAACTCATTTATACATTCTCTACATTTTTCCCCCCTTTTTGTGGAAGAAAAGGGCTGGTTTGCTGCCAAGACCTGTTTAAGTGGTAACCTATGCAATTCATTCTAAAAACACTCATTTATCATACCCAAATTAATCTTGTAACAGGATAGCTGCTCTTATTTTCATTGTCATTTTGCCCTTTGGATAAGAGATCACAAACACATAGATATCCAATTCAAAGATTCTAAAAAGCATATATAAAAGAGGAAAAATAGCAATGGCATTGCTGTAATTATAAACAGAAACAAGTAGCCATATATCTTCATTTCTCACATATCACATCTATTAATAATAGAATGAAATGTAATTTGTGCTGAATATTGCCCAGAGTCTTGTGCCAGAAGCGTAATTGTTTTCAATCAGATTAGTAGTTGGAAGGAAAAGGCTTTTTTTAAACCCACAGTACACACAATTTATGCAAAATTATTAAAATATGATATATTCCATTTTTTTCTGGAACACAGAATGCATTTTGACAAGAAAAATCGTATAAACAATTAAGAGTTTGGTATGAAACTACTGTACAGAATTTTAAAACCATATATGCATGCTGTTGTGTATAAAAAATCGTATCTTGGCACTGGCAAGAGCAGCTTGCTACAATGAAAAAGTTATAGATGTAACTTTTTTACTGCAAGCATGCAGCCTTTTTAAACCTATGTCTTGTAAAAGCATTGCAGACAAATTTAAACGAAGGGTCGAGGTTTCTGTGGCAGGTTTGGACTCTCGATTCTTCCTTTTTTGGGGGGGTGGGTGTAAAATTTTATGGGTATTGCTCACACACTTAGAGGCTTTTCTCTCAAAGGACTTTCTTGTAGAGGAACACACTGCAAAATGTGTGATTTCTGACACCTCTCCTGTTCCCAGCAGCACAGGACTAAATTTATGTTCTCTGTCCTGCATCCCACTCTGCAGGGACACGAAGAAAATAATGTCTTACTTTTCCTTCATTTCCCCACACACCCTCTTTTCCCTTATGTGCCAACATATCTCTTCAAACTGACTTTCCTTGTCTGTGGATATTGGATATCTCTGCTTTGGAAAGATGGTCCATCCTCTTGCATAGTTGAAAGGGTTGGAAATTGGGTTTTTTTCAAACACTCTTGAAAGTAGGAAGAAGCATTCACCTAACCCACTAAACTGTGATTCTTTCCACTCTGCTTCAGACCAAGACCTTGATCATCATTCCTCATTGTTAATTTCTTTAATAAATTAGTTTCCTCACAAAGCCGGGGGCTGTGATTCTTTAAACAGTTTATGCAAACAAATTTAAGCCCGTGGACTTTTATTATTTTTTTTAAAGTGAGAATTTGCTTCCTTTCTCCATCACTGTCTGTCTGCTCACTGGTTTGTCTGGGATGGGTCGCTGAGGTCAGTGGTACTTTTTCTGCTCCATGAATGGAATGACTCAAGTGTTTGAAAGAGACTAATGACTCTAATAGCCAACAAAGGATGAATTTGCTTATGTATAAACATCTTTGTTTGTGTGCCAGTTAGGACATTTATGCACAGTGCATCTCTTCTTCCACCATAGGTGTATGCAAATTGAAATAAAGCTGGGGGGGAAATGGCAAATGGAGCTTGCATTTTAGATGGGGAGACTTGGGAGCAGCCCAACTCCCTGGCGAGGGAGACAGCGTAGTACAGTAGGCGCCTCCGGTCCCCGTGTCTGTGCTCTGGGTTTCCCACAAAAGAAAATTGCTGCAGGTCCCATCCAGTCTGGTTGTCCCAACAAGTCCCTAGTTAGGGTGTTTGGAGCAGTAGGACTCCAGGGCACAGCACCACACAGGCCCACAGGTCACATTATAATGAGCTGGAGATGATCAGAGAGATGCACTGGACAACTCCAATTCCCGAAACCAGCTTGAGTGTGTTTCTGATGTGCATTAGAAAAAGAAAAAATAAGCATGAAAGCAAAAGCCTTTTAGATGTCTCCCCCATACCTCCAGAGCTGCAAATTCTGTAAAACATACTTCCCTATTATAAGGCTCTGCTTTTCAGTACTTTCTTCTTCTTCTTCTTTTACTTCTCTCATCAGAAAATGACCACAGAAACCTTGTAATTTAAAAATATCACCAAAATAGAGATGCTTCTGTGGAATATTTTAGTTTAAATAGGCTAGCACATATTGACTAAATTCTCTTTGGGTAAAAGTGTTCCAAATATAAGCAAAAGAAACTCTTTTCCAAAATTATTTTCCCATTGAAAACATTGAAATTATCATTTTTCAATCTCTTGTGGGTTATTTTCTTCTGTCTTTGCATAGTTGGAATTATTCGTATTGGTTTGCTTGTTTTCTCAGCCATCTGATTTCTTTTAATAAGTGTATCCATGAAAAGGTTACATAAAAAAAGAAAAAAAGAGGGAATATCTTACTCTAGACCAGTGACTACATTGGGGGAAGAGGGTAAAATTAAACTTCAAATTATTGCTTCATGTTGGAGGCATGAGCATCAAACAAAAAATGTAAACATTTTCTGTTGAAAAAAAATTTGCATTCATTCTGCATCCAATGCTTTCTGATATGTCTTTGTCACATAGCACACTTTCTTGGTAAATCACAAAGCAGAAGCTGGAGTTCCATAACTCACATCTTAGAACCTCCTAGGGCTCCTAGGGCCAGACAAAGCTTTTAAGAAGCAGAAGTGGAAACAGCAGTGAAATACCTGCTCTGGTGAGAGCATCCCATACCCAGACCCCCCGCATGCCATAAGCTGAGGGCAGCACTGCTGAGGGCCCTTACAGGGAGAAAAATGATGCCCATTAGTGTTTAAAATCAAACCTGCCACATCCTAAGATCTGTCTGGAATCAAACATGTCATTGGAGCCGAGCAGAAGCATTTTCAGAGACAAGCAAGAGTGCCAGGAGCTGGGACCACCATCTCCTGCAGCTTGTTGGGATTTCTGTCTGCCTTCTCAGCACATCAAGCCAGTGGGCTCAACACTCTGCAGCCCAGAGCTCCAGTCGAGGGAAAGATAAATGTAGATATTGCCATAGGATGTCTTTTCTCTCTTCAGTAGTGGTGATTCCAAGCTTCCACCCACAGCCTGCTTTAATGACAGTGCTGTGGAGGACAGTGACGCCCACAGTTTGGTACTAAGTCTGTTGTCAGCTCTCAAAGTTTCTCAGAGTTTAGCTCAGCTATTTAAGGCTGATGAGATCATGCTGTTTAATGGACCAGAGACCACATACGGATGATTTACCAGCACTTTGGAGAACCACAGTTTGAAAATTGTTCAGCACAGCTAATCCCAGGACTTGATTCTGGCAGGTAAGATCGGTCACTGGAATTGCTCCTGTCTAAGAGGTGCAAAAAGCCTTGACTAAAGCAGTATTTTCTGGATTTACTTCTGTAATACTATTATGACTTCACTGATGCCTGCAGTAATGTATGGAAATGAGAGAACAAAACCAGCCATGATTACTACAGATCTTGTTTTTGGCATCGCTGCTTTCAGAAACGTACACTTCTTGCTCAGCACCTGCTCTCAGTTTCTCTAAAGATGTCTCTTTCCTACAAGCCTCTGCTGTGCCTTGTCTGTTAATGAATGGAGCTGTGAATTCCCCACAAGCAGGGATCTATCCCTTCTGGCTGAGTGGATATTGCTGGCACTGTATAAACACAAAACTATGGGATATACTGTGGTATAGGTGATTTCTCACAGCTTGCTGAGAGTGGCTGGTCATGCTGGATGTTGAGGGAAGGGGATCTGGCTGGACTAATTCTTTCTTGCCATGTGTCAGTGAGCCTCATGGATGTTTCTGCAGCAGGATCAGTGCAGGTACCTGCGCTCCTGTGGGTTTCCTTGCAGAGGTGTCAGGGCTGGGTGCATATAAAGCCACACAGCCACTGTGTTTGCCTAATGCTGTTCAGTGCAGATCCCAGCCAGGGCTCGGATTTGTGGCTGGGCTTGGAGCCTGCAAAGCTAAGGATTCAGGATTTGGCCTGCATCTGTCTGTGTATTTATATAATGACAGAAAAAGCAAATTCCTTACAAGCAACTATGAGTCAAAACAAAAACACTGTGAAGGTCAGCTGAGCACAGCAGTGAGAGGATGTTATCCCAGCCACACATTCAGCTCTTAAGCTGCCCCACCAGCCAGAAGGACTCTTGGGCAAAAGTCCTGAGAAGATGCCAGCTGGGAAACCACCCACCGACACCCAGCTGGCTTCTCAAAACAACTGGAGCCTCAATGTTTGACACTCTGCTCCAGGCACAGCTGCAGGGCATACCCAGCCACAGAGCAATACCAAGGGCTTCTCATCAAGTTTTCCAAGAGAAATACAGCACATGGGAAACACTGTTACAAATCCTAATTTGTAAGAATTTCCTTTTTTTTTTTTTTTAAGAAGACAAACAGTAACATGTTTAAGGTTAAATTTTCTTTTTCTTTTTCTTTTTCTTTTTTTTTTTTTTTCAAGCTAGCTGGCATAATATTAATCCAGCAAGTCAAACTCTACTTTAGTTTTTTTCTTTTTTTTTTCTATAAGTGTATTGGTTAGCGTCTTGCTTTCAGCCAAGATACTATAAACAATTCACAGTCACAGATCCAATCCAGAGTTAATTAAGGTTGATCAAAGCTTATGTGCAGCTCTCAGCTCCTGAGGATAAAAAAGAGGACGTGTACTGAGGATAAAAGCAGAGGTCTTTGTTAAGGATGTGGTGGCCTTGGACATATATATACCCTCCTTATTTGTTTGGAATTAATTTAGTTTCATTATAACCTCATGTCTATAAACACCCTTCCATTAAGTAATAACAATCTCTATGCAATTCTTCTTGGAAAAGTTTTGAAACTATCTGGAGGCATTCACCATAAATGTGTATTTCATTTTTAGAGATGTAAATGTGTTTGCTGTCATAATTTTGAGAAGTTACATTGCATTGTGATCACTTTTCTCGTAGGAAGGCTCTCGCTTTGACCAGTTCCATTGAGTTAGGTACTGTACAATGCCTGGAAAAGTTTCCAGGCTACAAGACAAGCAGTAAATCCTGTGCACATTCTACTAAATGATTGTAGAGAAATCAGGGCTGAACCTACAATTAAAATCTAAAGTTCTGGCAATAGGTCTATCTGCTCATCCCTCATCTGTTCTAGGGCAAAGCCTCGCAAAACCAACACTTGTGTTTTTCAGGTGGATGATGAGAACCAAACCCACCGAGTGGAGGAGAATTTAGCAAAGAGCAGCTGTTGCAAATAATTTGCGATTTGCATGCTTCATATTTGCCCTTCTGTTTAGAGAAAGCCAAAGAAATTAAAACCTGGACTTCTAATAATACCTTCATTTGTTCAATGGCAGACAGAATAAGTTGGTCAGTGCCTCCAGTATGCACCAGCTTTGTCTCTAACCTGGGTTGCCTTTAATAGATATAGACTCTCAGTGCAGATGGCAGGGCACTTCACAGTCCCAGGTAGCAACTTTTAAGTTGTTTTGCTTCCTCATATTTGCAGGAAGCATTGCCAGAAGTCAATAACCTCTGCATTACTGCCTGACAGGTCTTAAACCATGCTTGTCTTTACAACCCTCACACCCTTCTGGGCCTAGAACAGGTTTGTTCCTGAGGGGCTGTACACAGAGAACCCTCTGCTCAGGGGAGTAGTTTTTGTCTGTGAGGGCAGAATCTGGCACGGAAAGGCCCTGTGCCCCGTCCTTTGACAGGACGAGCTCTCATGTGCAGTAGCCCACAAAAGGGCTCTTTCATGTTATGTATGACTATGAATCAGATGCTTTACTCTAATTAAATGCAGATCAGGTTCTGTTCATGCTTATATTGCAGGAAAATTTCTCATTAAGTTGGTGTAGTACAAAATTAATAATTTTGGCTAAATGTGGTCCTCTTGTAGAAATGTAAAATGGAAAATCCTACATCCAGCCTTGCTCACTCCTCATGAATGGGGCAGGAAACCTCTCCAAAGACAGCAAAATTGGTCCATTTTTCTTTTATGCCCATATGCTAAATTACACAGACAGCTTTTCTTTTTCTTCACTTTTTTTCATGGGAGTTTTGTCAGTCTGGTGGTCTTCAGTACAAAGTCTCCTTGCCCTATAGCACTGGTAGTTCCTCAGAGAACCTTCATCACGTGTAGAGGTAACAAAGTACTCCATTCCTACCACTAAGATTACAATATTCCCGCAGAGGTCTTGATCAACATCACCAGACTTATTCCAATCAGCACATGGGACACTGAAGGCCATCTCTAGCCCAAAGCAGAGTTTCCCTTTGGGAATGGAGTAGGATTTTGAACTGGGAACCCAGACCAGAAGGATTTTAATTTCTATTGTTCTTAGCCTTTCATTGGTCTTCAATAAGTTTTACTGTCAAGCAGAAAAAAAAGATTATAGTAAAGTATAAAGAAAATGTCCAATTTTATTGCCTGACAGGTTTTGTTATTGTAATGGGAGCTGATCAAATTGGTAATGGGTAGAAGCCTTGTGCTCACAGTTACTAGAGACATAAAAGTATTGGTGAACTTTGTGTTCTGCCTAAAAAAATCACTCTGGGCTATGTGGCTACTATTTCATTTTCCTCTGTAGAAATAAAAGTTTTTTTCCTTAACTGTTGAAGCAACAGAAGTATTCTCCTCTTCAGTGGGAAAAAAATTAGAAAAATTATTCTTTTTTGACAGCAAATCTTAAGTATTTAATAAATTGTAAATATTTCCCTTAGGGTATATTTAAGGAAGTAAACCAACTCCTTGGGCTTGGACAAATTTGCAGTTAGAAAAAGGGATTCTGTTACTATCTACTTAAAATAAAGTGAAAAATCACTAGTGGAAACACAACACAATGAAAAGTCATGTCAAGTTTCAAACCTGAACTAGGAGAAGTGCAATTTTTTCACCAGATTTTTTTCCAGCTCAGTTTTTCAGGGAAGATGGTTTCTGCTGACTTTAAGATGAATTTCTGGTTCTGTTTTCCCTTTCAAATTACTTATTATCTATTAGTCCTCTCTTCTACACAATCTATGAGCACAGCTCTATATACATGTGAATTCTTCTGGTGTTTTAATTGGATGTGTCTCCAGTGTGATACTTTAAGTCTCTCATTTAGCATCGGTGGTTTAACATCCTTTGGAGCAAAGTGAACCAATGACTTAATTAACTTCCACTTGGGCAGTTATCTGCTCTGGGAACCTGCAGGAAGTATTATTCTATTTGAGGGTGACAAATGAACATACATGAGGTACCACACGCCACCCAGTGGGAGATCTGACAAGAAACATAATTTATTTCATTAGTGGTGCCAAAATGGGCTTTCAAGCTGAAAACCTAAATATGTAGCAGTGTCTTAGGAGAAGAGGAAACAGCATGGGCTTTGCCTGGAATAATTGATTGTGTACAGTTCACAACACATATTTCCATGGGAAAGTTTAAGTTTTGTGTCAGTCTTCATCCATCATACTGTAGTTTGTTAGGTGTCAACTTAAGTGGTGTATAAAATAAGAAGTCCTAAATACTTTTGGATTTGGTAATACTTATCAATTACATTATGAAAATAGATTTAAAAGAAAATAACTAGCCTTGATTCAGAATTAACTTTGGGGTTTTAGAACATATTTATAATTGTTCTGAGTATTGTAGATTTCAAAACATGGCTACAGTCTCCAACATCCTTGGCTTTGTTCAGATTTATTGTAATTTATAGAGTAAAAGTTAGTGGCAGCCTCTAATTACCCACAGAAACAAAGTTTCCTGAGTGAAAACTTGAGATCAAAGGGCATGAATAATAGCCTTAAAGGCATCTCCCCTTACACAGGCTACTCTTAGCCCCTCTGCTGTCCTTTGGTATAAATTAAGCACCTTAGGATGAATAAAACATGAAGCACAGAAGGTTTAGATTTCACAGAAGATGAATGGTTGGATTATTGATGGGAAAAGGAGCATGGGAAAGTATAAACCATGTAGATCTAAAAATTTTAAACTCTGTAAGCAATCACCTTTGCTCTAGTAATTTTTTTAAAATTTATTTTTCATCATTTTGTTCAAATCCTTTCTGTTGATAAGGCAGCTGGGTTGTTCTGTGTCACTGAGCTGCACTTTAAAGCAAGCTCAGAAGCCTTTCACAGTTCATTCTGTTGATTTCAGTGGGCATATGACCAGGCCATAAAACCACAAGAGCAATCACTGGTTGTTAAAAACCATACAAGCACTTAAATTCAATTATAATGAAAAAGGTGCATACCTCTTGTGTCTCATGAAACTCAGACTTGAAGGCTGTTTGATTCCTCTTATATACAGCATGAATCCAGTTCCTTCCTGAAGTAAAGTTCATTGCCTTTCACTAGTGTTACACGTGCTGAATTTAATTCATTTCATATCCCATCATGGTATAAATGTGCGTAACCATAGGAATTAGGAAAGTAGGGTCAAAACCCTTTCTAATGTAGATGTTTATTCATAGACAAAGATTTTCCAGGATGAATGGGTACATGAGGCAAAAGTTGTATGTTTGTTTTGAACAAAATTCTGTATTTGCTTTCCATGAAGAATGTTTTCATCAAAGGAAAAAAAGTACAAAAAGAAAAATCAGTAACTGTTTTGGGAAATGGTAAAATAAAATGTTCCCCCATGAGCTGTGAAAATGGCTGACTCTACATCTTGGCCTTAATTTGTTAAGAATCAAAACTTTAACTTTCTGAAATTTGGACATTTGAAGAATTATTTGGTTTGTGTTTACCTCTATTGAAAGCAATCAATGAAAGCAGTCAAATGCCCAAATTGCCTTCTTTTGTAAACCAGAGGGATGTATATTATAATCGTATCTCATTCAATCCTATGGCCCAGGTATCAGGGCAGTCCAACAAACCCAGGAAAAGGAGCTCACATGCTCCTTATACATGATTAACATCAGGGCTTTGAACAAAGGTCATCTAATTTCCGGGAAATTGAGTCAGGCTTTGTCTCTCCTCTCAAGGCTGTTCCACTTTTTAGAATACAATTAAAAATTCATTGGACTGGGAAGGGAACCCAAGTGTCTCACATCCCCTGGGATGGGTCTAACCTCTGTCTTATACAGTCATTTTCACGCTCTCTTGCCGGCTCAATAAATATTGAAGTATTTTATGCAAAACGAAAGACCCTCTGTAGGAGCAATAGAGAAAAAATGGATTCAAAGACTACTGTAGATTGTGATGATGGCAGCAGCCTTGGGGAAGGGGGGACTCCTGCCTTTAACCCTTGCCTTGAAACATGAAAAAAGAGGCTTGAATCTCTCCCTCTTCATGTAGAAGTGTGCTTCTTTGCAGGAACTGGATAAAATAATTAGAAATTTAAACAAAAATGTGCACTGCAAATATCTCATGCTACCTCTCTGGCTTTCCTGATTCCAAGTGCAGAAAAAAATACCATTTAGAGAATCATAATGGCCGGATTGGGCATGTGGGTTTTTTAGTTTGGGGCATGTTGGAATTTTGCATAAAATTTTTGTGCAGTTCAGTTTTGGCTAAAAGTCTTAGAGTACCCTAAACAACACTTCTTCATATTTATCTTTGTTTTTCTTTTAAGAAAATAAATACATAATCAACTAAAGAAATAGAGCAAGAATATCTTCATGTTTTTCTAATCATTTTACATTTTTTTCCTCACATCAATTTATGTGAAGGAAGAGTTGTGAGTCAAATTTTTTTGGTTATAGCCAAAAAATCGGGGTTTTTTCCCCTGTGAAGTATGACAGGAAAAAGTACCATTTTTCAAGTAGTTTTAATCTTATCTCTGAATAGGTGTAGTTGTGCCTAAATTGTCATGTTTCAGGAAAACTTTGAGCTCCCAAAGCTGATCCAAAGCCCTCTGAGTAGGTGACAGTCTTTCTGTTGACTTAAGCTGTCTATAGAGGGGATGCTATCTGAGTTAAAACCTACGGACTGAGAATCTGTGCCTGTGTAATCTAGTTTATTAAGACAGAGGTTTACAGGAAGGAGAGATACCTCAAAGTTATCTTAATATTGCAGAAATTTGATTAATTGTGCTTTTGAAGTAAGGGTTTTATTTTTTTATTGGGTTTTTTATTTTTTTATTGGGTTTTTTTCCCCGGTTGTATTATGGATATAACATATTGATGGCAAGGACACTGCAGAGGCCAATGAATTCCAATCAATGGGAATGCTCAGAAACCTTCAGCGGCCAAAGAGCTCTGGCAAACAAAGCCATTTTATAATGCATCAGCACAGACTTCACATTGCCCTGAGGAATAGAAAGGGTAGTTAGTTTAGGCAATCATGAAAAAATAAATCTCAAGGAGCAAATATTCTCACTTACAACAGTTTTCTGACAATGAGGCCATTTCTGATGGGAAGGGAGTTCACAGGTCATTCTTATTAAGTGCTTGACTGATTTATTTTAACACAGCTCTCCCTTCTGCTGGAGCTGGGAGAACTGAGGTGTATTTTCCTCCAGAAAAGCCTGCTAATGCTGTGCTGAGCTGCTGAGTGGAGAGGGTGAGCACTGCTATCCCATCGTATCAGTTGCAGTATGCTTCCATCAATGCAGCCAAAATGCTCCGGAAGGGAGAATTCTCCAGCCTGAATCCACTCCATTACTGCCTCTCCCTGACATCTAGGGTTTGCCAAGTGCCCTTTTAGGAACAGTTAGGTGGTTGTTGTGCTTGTCCTTTTGAACTGGATAAGTTGTTCTCTCTACCCTCTGCACTTTCCTATGAGATTTATTTAAGGAATAAGGAACTGCCTAATTCTGCCTCTAGAAGATGGGATTTTTAAATTTGTCTTAAAGCATTTGTGATGTTTCTCAAAGCCAGATTATACTGAATATTAAAAACATCATATGGGTTAATATTCCTCACTCATATTATAAACTATATCTTTTGGGACTCCAGCTTCACTTTTAATTACATAATTACCCTAATTATCTTATTAACAGCCATCCCTTTATGGAAGAATAAAATAAAGGCTTTTTCCTTTGCCCTCGCAGCAGGTTCATGATCAAATATTCAGAAACTATTACACTAATCATAACCATTTCACTGTTAGCTTACACTTTGCCCATCTGTTTGCCCATATCCACTTGCTTCCTGCCATACCCTCAGACTGTCAGCTCTCTGAGGCAGAGTGTCTCACAGAGCTTTGCACGGTGCTTGTTTCTGATTGGGGTGCGTGGGTGGTGGAACTGTTACAGTGATAGATTTGTGTTCCAGATTATCAGTAACATAATTGCATTATATTAAGATGTACTATTTTTGCCAATGCATTTTCTTACCTTATAATCTTGGTCTACTGTGTAGCATCTCCAAAACAATTGGGAGCAGCAATTTATTGATTAATTAAACAGATTGATAAGTAGCAACTGAAGCAGTTTAGGTATAGTAAAGGCAAATGTGCTGTCCTTTAATGATAGACAATCATGAGTTCAACACATGCAGAAGTGAGATAGGAAACAATGAAAAGAGAATTTGATTATGTGTTGTCACTCCATTCTTCTCACTTCTCACAATTAGTTTAGGCCCTCCATCTATTCATGTCATCCATGCAACACATCTATGCTTGTTGTTTATCACCTCCTTCTTTTATTCCTGCTTTGCAAATGGGAAATTTTTGCAATATTGCTTCAGAGGAAATGATAGATCAGACTAGACAGTCACACTTTTTTTTCTTTCCTTTCATTTATAGCAAGAAGAAATCAAAGAGAGCATTGGGTTGAGAACACTGGATGCTGGTTGCAGTAGTAAAGGAGTACAAGCTGAAAATATGATACAGCTGTGCTGATAGCTTTGTGATTATTTTGAAAAGTTGGCTATCTGCCCCATCTGACAGTCTGTGAACATGGCAAATAATTTAACATTCATGCTGCTCCTGTTTTGGCATTATATATATGAATCATGTGGTCAACACTTTCCAAATTGATAGTAGATCAGAAAAGAGTTAATGACTAAAGTTTTGGTCATGACTTGTTCCATTGTTCCATAATAAAAAACATTGTAAAATGGAATACCAAGGCATAAAGGACATTTGTGTCATGACTCATAGGTCATGGGGAGCTTTTTTTTTTTAGTACATCTTAAAGAGTTATTTCTAACTTAGGAAGTTTCCTGAAGGGTTGATCAACTCAGTACTGCTGAATGCCAGCCATGGTCCATGGATCCTTTTTTGACTCCATAGGCTTCTACACCCCCAAATAACCAGTCATTTACTACTGCTTCTATCACCTGGAAGAGAATATGCAAAGTCTTATTTCATCTACACTTCAAAAGTCTACGGAAAACTTGCAATTATATTCTCTAAAGTCACAAAATACCTGTTTATTATTTATCTGAAGTTTGGGTTTGGGTTTTTTTGTGTAGCTGAATTATGTGGGAAGGGAAGCCCTCATTAAGTTACCTGGTGAAAAGATGGTTTCTATCCTGATGGCTTTATCCTCCTTGCTCCAGCAAGGAGGTGGAGGCTCTTCGTTACAGTGACACCATTTGCATTGAGCAACTTTGAGTGTGAAAATCCCCCTGTGGAGTAGCACTCTTGATCCTAAGTCCACCTGGGCACTGTGGTTATGTGCCTGTCACTTTGGAGCAAAGCTGATAACATAATTAGGTGACATGCTGGGAGATTCTCAATGCAGCAGTGAGCCAAATCACCTCACCTGTTCTTCCTCTGTGATTCAACATTTTCTCTGAGCACATGGGTGACCCCAAAAGCTGTCTGGAGATGAGCTTCTCTCTATGAGCACGAAAAATCTGCCTTCTCAGAAAAGCATGAGTGTCTGCTTATCTGAATTTTAGCTTTTATTCTTTTTTTTGACTGGGCTAGCACAAGTTAAAAGGGTCTTGTGTGAAGACAGAGCTAAAGTTAGACTTAATGTCAAGTAAACATGGAGTTTTCAGGGCAGGAAAAGCACAGAAGGAGAGTGAATACTGATCCAGCTATGGGAGACATGGTCTGTACCCTTGTGCTAGGCAATCAGATATGTCATAAGAGCATGAGAGAATATCACGTTTACAAACAGGGGCAGGAATAGGTTATCTCTATACCCATTAGTGTAATATCCAATTTCTTTCCTTATCTATCCTAGAAAGGAGCAAACACAGTCCAGGTTCTTGAATGCATAGAGAACAAGGACATAGAAAATAGTGTCACCAGCCTTCCCAGACCCCATCGAAGAGCTACCCTGCATCTCAGACTAAATCTTGTGAGGCAATGTGCACCAGCCTCTTCAAAGGCACTGTGAGAATTCAGACACTGTTTCATCACTACCCAAATACTTCTTTGCTTATTTTGTCACACAAGGTTCCTGGATTGCTCGCTGTTTGTGCAGAGCACTTGGATACACCTGCCAGACATTTGGCATCAAAGGCATTGTCGAGATTTTGTTCCAAAGCAAATATACAACTGATAGCAAAACACAGCAATCAAAAGCAGACAGTTCTTCAACTTGATGTAATGTAAGAAACATGAATTTGTATGAACTACACTGATTTTATTTTTGTCTTCTAGTGCTATACAAGAATGTTCTTTTGATGATAATTTGAGCAAACAAGAAGTCTGTTGAAACTTCTGTAGTTAGAATAGCGGGAATTGGATAACAGTTTTGGCTTGTAGGGTTGTTTGTTTTTGTTGCTGGTGGCAACTGGAAATGTTCACATTACCCAAAGTGGCAGGGAAAAATTGCCAGCATTGCAGCAGTACCCATTGCCCCCCTCCATGAAGGAAAACACTCTCCTTATCCATCTGTGAAAATTCAGCTTTGATTGGAGATTCTCAAGGTCAGTTTCTTAGGATTAATGGTGTTGCTAAGGATTGCATGAGAGGCTGGGAATCCTTGATTCAGACTTTATCCACTTGATATACCCAATCTGTTCTACCTCTCTCTAAATAGACATTTACCTGTCATATCTAGGATTAAAATAACTCCTGGGCCATACAGCAGACATTAGAAAGATTTTAACATAAATAGAAACAGCCTAAAATTAAAGGGATTTCTTTAGCTTCCTGCTGGAGCAAATTCTATGTCTGACTGGAAGGTTAATAAAAGGAAATAAGGATTTACAGCTTAGTCATTGAACAATTCTTTGAAGTAGTCTTTACATGAGGATTTTTAAATTTAATAGTTGGCTCTGTCAACATTTCCTTTCCAAAATATCATATTAGTGTGAAAATAGCAAGGAAAAAAGCACAATAAAGCAAAGGTTTTATGACTGTAAAATTAATCTCCACAGAAATACAGAATTCCCAGCTGAAATGAGTAAGAAATCAATAAAAGTACTGAAGTGATAAAATACAATTGTAAGGGCAGGAGGTCTTGAAGTTCTATTTAGTCACTGTAGTGGAATTTTTTTGTCTCCACACAGCAGTCAGATGAATAAGGTGATATACTACAGATGAAATGCAATTCGTTTCATCTTCAGCTTACTAGTTGGTATATAATTATCATCCATACACACATTAAACTGTAACCACATCATCTTCAAACACAGTTTTGGAACCCTGGTTATACAGTGGGAGAATGAGGATGTTATGGCTTAACCCCAGAGAGCAACTAAGTACCATGCAGCTGCTTGCATGATAATATTAAAAATAGCAATAATAAGTGTAAAGAAAAGGAAAAAAGAGAGAGAAAAAAACATAAGACAAGTGATGCACATGCAATTGCTCCCCATGCACTGGCCAATGCCCATCCAGTCCCTGAGCAGTGACTGTCAGGTCCTGACCAGCTCCCCCCAGTTTCTGTTCTGGGCAGGATGTTCCATGGTATGGAAAATCCCTTTGGTCAGTTCAGGTCCTGGCTGTCCTGGCCACACTTTCCCCTCAGCTTCTTCTGCACCTGCTCACTGGCAGAGCCTGGGAAACTGAAAAGTCCTGGATTTAGACTAAGAATTACTTAGCAACAACTAAAACATGAGGGTGCTTTCAACATATATTCTCATACAGAATCCAAAACACAGCACTGTACCAGCTACTAAGAAGATTAACTCTGTCCCAGCTGAAACCAGGACTGGGCAGAATTTTTTATCAATGATCTAATGAAACAAAAATAAGAGGTTATCAGTGATACTCCACACAAGGATAAAAACTCCAGCTATGTGAACTGCAGAAGCTACAGTCCAAGCAAGTACTTTTGCTGGGTTTACAACACAGCTGAGATGATGATGATGGAATTAGCATACCAGCATATTTTAGACTCCTAGACTAAATGCCATTTTTTAAAAAGTTAGGTGTAGCTTGATATGACAGTGAATGAAAGGCCTGAAAATAATATATGAACCAACTGTAGCCATTCTGGGAGAGATGTTTCTTTATAAAATTAGTGGCTTGAAGATTCATTCTCAGGAATATCAGAGGCAAGAGTCTATCCAATATACAATACCTGTGAATAGTAATACTCATCAGGGGGATTTAAGAAGCAGAAACTGGTTCATCCTGCTCCAAGCAGTTTATCCTGATGATGCTAATGCTGCAGAAAGACAACTGGGAAAACAAACCATAGAAAGAATTTGCTAGGCAAGTCAGAGTAACATTTTTCAAATGTTTTCAGAAGCAGCACTAAATATTTCTAAAGTTATCAAAGGTATAGGGAAATTTTTTAGATAAGATTAAATGGGTTGTCCAGGAGACACTTAAATATTTTTATATTCATGTTGCTCTGGTTCTTTTATTGCTGATGTTTTAACCATGAAGTTGAGTGTGTTCATCTGCTTTTTCACACTTAAAACTCACTCTCAGATGGTCAGGAGATGATAAATTATTCTGCCCCAACTCTTTTATATCTTTGTTACTGCTGTATTCCTTCAAAATTGCCCAGGGTCCAGATCTTTGAATAAACTGTGCATCATTTAGCTTCTGAGGTTTTGAACTGAGCAATACTACTTATATCAGACGCCATGCAAATTTAGCAGTAGCTCAACAGATGTGAAAAGACTTATTAAAAATACAGAATCTCATTTCTTCTTTTCACAGCAAAATACAAAAAAAATTTGAAATCATCATTAAAATAATACAGGATTTCAAATATTTATAACCTCTTTTTTATTTATATTTTATTCATTAGTTGTAAATGCTCTGAAGTGACCTGCAGACTTTGACACACTGTCCCAGTAAATTTCATGCCTTCCCTTTGGGACCATCAGTCCCATTTACTTTTGGTTATGCCATGGCCACAAGTTTCACTGTGTCAATTTTCTGCAACTCTTACTCAAGTGACACTTCCTTAGGGAAAATAACCTTTTCAAATGTCTCTCCAAGAATGGTAAAGACACATTACCCTTTCTTTAAAATTTGTGTAAGTTTGGACCTAGAGTTTCACCCACAGTATGCCACTGGTGACTGTCTAAGTCTCACAACATATTCTCACTTCATTTTAATAAAATGGTCATTTCTTCTGGTGGCAGCAGGTCAAAGTAAGTTTTTTATTTTTTCCTGTCTCTACTTTTAGTGTTGGGTCCGACAGCCTATTAGTGTCTTCTATTCTCTGTGGAACAAATATCACCTCACGGCAGACTCATTGCAACTCCACAAGTTAGTCATGCTTAGCATCATTAAGAGCATTACTCCACAGGTTTTTCATTAGTTTCAGCATTTTTGGTGTTTCAGTTTGGGTTTTTGGGTTTTGTTGGTTTTTTGGAGTTTTTTTTTTGGCACCATTTTCTTGCTTACCTATAGCATTAGGGATAACATCAATTAGGGGTTGCATTAGGTACCTGTAATGAAACTGCTCAAAATAACATTAACTAAATTTTGTCAGAATGTACTATGTAGTATGTTTCTATTAGATATAGAGCTGGTTAAGCAAAAAATTATTTAGTACATGTGACTACATGTTCAGCTGCCATATTTTCTGTGAAAGTCATCTCTTGAGAGTCAGAATTATATTCTAACACAAGTCTATTTGTCCTTGATAATTTAAGAAATATCATCTATGTGTGTTTTCCTTCAAGGTACAGATTTTCCTTTGTCATTAGCAGGAATTTATCACTCTTTCACTTAGTTTTGTTTCATGTGGTACTCCCTGTCATTGTTCTTTATTTCACTGCTCACTTTGAGTTGTTATAAAATATTTTTGCCCTTTGTCTAAGGTGTTTTTGGACCATAACACGACTTTTATGTATCCTTTTAATACATATATTCCTGTAGCATCCTAGAAATTGCGTGGTTGTTTCCTTTAACCAAAAGCCCACCCAGGACTGAATAATCCCCTTGAAAAGCTCTTGGAAAATTGTGATTCTACCATCCCTTGCTGGTAGCTTGGATGATTTCCCACAGTTCTATCTCAAATGTAGTTCAGGCAACTTCAGTCCTCATCTACCTCGATGACACCTGATGTTCATGTGTTGGCAGCTCCTCACCCCAGTAACAGACATTGTTCCACTGCATATTTGCCCAGACACTGTTACTGTAGTTATTAAATCTTTCCCCCTTTTTTATGTGTTTGAATGCATAATTTTGTACCTGAAAAAATGAATCATTTTCAGGTTCTCAAATACTGGAATGGTTTACCAGATCTCCTGCTGATAGCAATAAATACTGTCTGACCAATTACATTTTAAAAGGGCATGCAGAGTTAAAAAGAGCAAGTCAAAGCTTCTTATGTCCATTGCCTGAGGTCAATGCCTCCTTTTGAGCAGGCTGAATCTCAGTTTTGGTTAGTGGTTAGTGTGGTTGGTGTGATATGAGCCATCACTGATCATTTTCAATCACACTACTGTAAGCAGACTTTGCCAGAGCCCTTCTTAGAACTTTCATAGAAAAAAATAGATTTCTGCTTTCTGGCAGAGTAGCAATGTCTTACTGTGTCTTTTAATAAACCCATCAGTTTTAGAAACTCTTTAAGCTTCTCCTTAATAGTCATTAGATTTTTTTTTTTGGTAGTTTGGCTTAGGCAGGAACATTTATCATAAGTGTCCTGGTATGATTTAGCACTGAGAAGAACTTGGAAAACTTTATGTGGCATCAGGCATTTTAGTGATGACTTCAGCTTTATTATAAACTGCACATATACCTAGTTGTGTCAAGATCTAGCTGTGTTAAGATATGTTATGTCTGATTAGGAATATTCAGATTTGGGCCTCAATCTCTGTTTCTTTTCAAAATTCCAACAGCTCAGAGCTGTTAGTCATGGCTAATGTTTTGTTTTGTTTTTCTAAAGCAAATATTACTCAAACAGGCTTGAGTATTGTCTATAGCCTAGATGTACAACTTGTATTATATAAACCAGCTATGTACAGCCTAAAGAAATATATCATTTAGTCCCTGGCCACTTTATATGTTTTCTCTTTTCCAGGATAAGCTGGAAAAAGTCTAATGTGAGACAGAAGGATTTCCCAGATGATGCACTGGTTCAGGTCTCTGCCTTCCTGAAGAGTCTCTTAGGTCATTCTCTCTGTCATGTCATTTAATATGTGCATAGTGAATGTAATTACTTTTTTAGAAGTGTTCTGTAAATCCATTTTTGGTCGGGAAGGCCAGTTTTAATGAGGGTGCACTGTGCTTTGGTTCTGCACTTGCATAATAAATCTGATATTCCTGGGAAGAGTGTACAGTTTATCTGGAGAATGAGCACTGCACAACATGGCCTCTCATTGCTCGTCTTTTAGGAGTGGGTGCTACATCAGCTCAGTGGTGACAGGACATATATTCAAATATACCCAAGAAGACAGCAGGGGAAGCAGGCAGAGGGTTCCATGAATGCCACCTTCTCAAAAACCTACTTTGCTTTCACTTATTTTTGCAAGGGTGATAGGGGAATCACTCTTTTTTTCACTAAAAAACTTGATTTTTACTACCCCATGACACTTTTGGGAAGAAATATTGGCCCAAGCCTTAAGCAACCTAAATACATGAACTCCGATATCAGTGTTGAATATTCTATGAAAGTTTAAAATGCAGATTTCGTTCTAAGTTTAAATTGAAAAATCCCTCCTCATTTTAAAATCATTAAAATTATCAACTTAAAATTTAAAATATTTGTGCTTTCACTTAGATATACATGTTCAAATGATTTGTGAGTCTCATTGTGTAGGAACATTTAATGCAAAGCTAACTTAAGAGCTCTTCCTTCCTAAGTTTACCCAACCCCAGATTTATTCAGCTACTGTAGCTATACTGCTCATCGTTATTCCAGATTTCTTTGGCTGCACTACTGCACATGATTGCTTTATGTCATGGAATTTAGGGTATATGCAAATACAGATTATTCAGGGCAGCTTCAGAAGCTCCATGGTGGCTGGGTGGTAGACTCTACCTTCAAAAATTAGAGGTGATTGAGAAGGCAGGGGGCAGGTTGGATATTGATGACACCATTTATCACAACTTTGATTTTTTTTCTCATGTTTTTGGTCTTCTTTTCAGGTCTCAGGGTTACCTATTAAGGTTACTAGTAGCTCTTGCATATGGCAGGTGCATTATTTCTCCTGAGTGTAAATAGGATCAATCTTCTACTGCTAATATTTTATATCCATATCTCAGAGCTGTCTCCACACACAAATAAACAGAGTATCCATCTGTTTTTCAAAGTAAAACTGTAAGACACCTTTTACTCAAGCAATCAGATTTCCCTGATACACATTATTAATTACTATTATTCATTGCATTAAGGTGATACACAGAAATGCCACCTGACAGTAGTATTCCTTCTTGTTACATTTCCATAGAATCAGCAAGCAGATTCTACACAGATTTTGCTCTGCTGCTGAAAAGATGTTGCAGAGAATATAACATATGCATTCTAAACACAGGTAACTAAAGGCAGAAATTCATATAAAACTCTTAAAAAAATAGTGACTAAATTCTTATTATCACTTAAAGAACTTTATTTGTTGTGAAACAGCCCAGGTTCCAAAGCATGTTGGTAGAAGACAGAGATAGCTTTTCATGTTGATTTTTTAAACCATCTACCTCCCCAGACCTGAAGGCTGCTCGTCTCTGGTCAGTAGAAACACAGAAGCTATGGTAACAGTAGGAAAAGAGAATCTAGATATGATTTCCTTTTCTCCTGAACTGACTCTCCATGTTCCAGAGACATTGGGGAAACATTTTTCCTTTTGAGTAATAGGTGAAATGGAGTGTGTGAAGTGTTCTTCCTAAAAACAAATCTAGGGTAGTTTTTGAAAGGGAATTTATTACTCAGAGAAGAATAACATCCTTTTAAACACATAGTAAGAAGCAGCAGAGATGTAGATAGCAGTGTATACACTAAATCTTGTCCTGTTCACTAAGTGGCTGTGGATGCATCACCTTCTGCTCATACAGCATAAGACAGCGTTTAGGCTTGCGCAGATTTTTCCTCCTTTGACAATCAGTGTTGTACAGATATTTTTGTAGCATGAATTGTTGTCAGAGAAAAAGCAGAAGAAAATTATTTAAATTATAAACTCCATCTTCCTTGGCCAAACTCCTTAGCTGACTGATGATCTGTAACCCATACTATTGGCTGTTCTGAGTTGAAGTTTGTGTTACCTCTTTATCAGTACATTAACCTGTCCTCTTCCAGACACTGCTGATATTCCACTTTATGTGTGTATAACAAAGGCTCCCTTCTGGAATGAGAGGTGTCCCAACATAAATTGCTGAAATTAAATTGCAGCATGTCCACTAACTCCCAACTACTGTGAAGGAGGCAGAACCCTCCTCCTTGACACAATTTTCTTGGTTCCTGAAATCAGCTTTTATCTGATACTAACTGTGGTAGTAAAAATTCAAAGTCGGAAGTGGATCACAGCCAACTCTTCCACTTGTGCACAAGATAAGTATGCCATTAACTGTGTCTCCTAAAGTTATTAATCTCATGCAAGCAAATGAGTTCAAAGCCTTCCTTTTACTGTTGTATGATTGTAGATATCTGCTGTCAGGTCTTCACTGGCAAAAGCTGGGCTTTTAACAGAGACAGAAGCAGAGTTTGCAGTCCAGTATGTCCCATGAATGTTTTTTGCAAAATAACATGGCAGCCGGTAAAAATGTATGTCCTCTTTCCCTCTTTTTTCTCCTCACTCTCTAGGTGAACACAAAGCACAGTATCAGCAGCAGCCCTCTCCTTTGCAGATATGTGTCCTTTCCTCCATCAGCCTGAGAGTTCTCAGACACACCAGATGGATCAATGTATGGAATACTCACACTGGTTTGAGTTTACAGCATCTCATGGGAGAATTTCTTCATCTCTGTTTCTCCCATCATCTGGCTCTGTCAGACTTTTTTCTCTTAGAGAATGTACAGGATATAGCACAAATATCAGCTTGATGCCATTACAAACCATAACATTCTCCAAAAAGAGCTTCAATTTCTTTTCCAATCACTTGGTCTCTGAACTTAGAAAGCTAGATTTTGGGGATTTTTATCAATTTCTTTCTGCATCATCTTCCCTTCTGCTTCTGATGAGATTTCCAACTAGAACCCTCAGTGAAGGGTAAATTGCTTCTGCACTGTGCTTCATTGACAAGAGTAAGACTTCAGCAGTGAATAGTTACTGTGCAGTGGAGGCACAAGAACTGGACCCAGAGGTGCTTTTTGCATCGGTGGCAGAGATATGAGCTCACACATTTTTACTATGAACTAAGCAGATCGCTGCTCTGCTCTGAACAGGCCCTGTTCACACAGCCAGATGATGCATAACAACTCACAGTCACACAGCACGGTACCTCAGCCCTACAGCCTAAGCCTCAAAACATGCAACCTGCTGAGTAGCCTTAAGATGTTCCACATGGCAGAAAAATCCTCTATATATAACTATCCATGAACTAAGCTACCTGTTCTGCTCCCCAGGATGTTTCTATACACCCAGAGCTGTTCCTAGGCAGGTAATGTTAGCCCCATTAAAGCTTGATGATCAAAGGAGCTTGCTACACCCAACTTAGGGTAAAAAACTACTCCTGATGGCCTTGAAGGTAACTCCATGCCCTAAATCTTTCCATGTCTTGCTTTAACCTCAAGTTAGCTTTGAATAGGCCTTTGGTTCTCTAGCTTGCATAAATTATGGCATCTTGCATAGAATGGTTTGGGCTGGGAGGGACATAAAACATGATCTAGTTCCAATGCACCTGCTGTGGGCAGGGACACCTTCCACCAGATTGCTCAAAGCACTATCCAACCTTACCTTGAACACCTTCAGGGACCTAAAACCTCTGCAGGCAACACGTTACAGTGCCTGACCACTGCTGTAGTAAAGAATTTCTTTCTAATATCCAACCTGAACCTGCTCTCTTTCAGCTTAAAGCCATTCCCCCTTGCCCTATCACCACATGCACTTGTGAAAAGTCCCTCTCCAGTTCCCTTGTAGCCCCTTTAGGTACTGGATGGCTGCAATAAGGTCTCCCTGGAGCCCTCACTTTTCCAGACTGAACAATCCCAACTCTCTCAGCCTTTCCTCATAAGAGAGGTGCTCCATCACCTTAATCATCTTTATGGCCTTCTTCTGAACCTGTTCCAAAAAGCCAGTGTCCTTCTTGAACTGAGGATCCCAGAACTGGATGCAGCACCCCAGGTGGGGTCTCACAAGCCCCACAAAAGGAAACTTATGAATTCAAAGAAAGGTTTCCACAGAAGGTATCAAAAGTCCATACAGAAATCTGTTCCTTGTAATTTCAGGTATTAAAAGAAGACCCTTCCTTATTAGTCTGCTTGCATACAGAGACCCCATAGGACAGAATTTTAAATAGCTCAAGTCCCCAAATTTAAACCCACAATTAATGCTTTCCAAGAAGATTCCAGAAATGGTAACTAACTTTATTTCTCTCCAAATGTAACATTCTATGAAAAACAGTTTTTAGGACACCCGTTATTTCAAATTCAGGATCTTTTAATTTGGTTCAGATGGAGGCACTCAGAATTAATACATGCTTTTGAACATGATAGTACATATTGCACAAGAGCAGATGTGTCAAAGGGACCTATGTAACACATTTCTCAACTGCCAGCAAGAGGATGTCAATGATGTGATTGTCAGCAACTACATTATTTTAATATAGCTGCTCAGGGATTTTTACCTGTAACAAGGTAGGTACAACCGTGATAATGTTAAGCAAGAAAAATGTTTGAAATAACAATAAAGGTAACAATAATAGTATCACTTTAGGTATCTTTATTCCAAATGTCAGAAAAAGATAAAGAAGGGCTACCATCACACAGACACACAAAAGATCTAGAATGTTTTATAACAGAAATCAGCGCAAGATAAAATTGAGGTCAAATGTGTGAGGGAAGAAATAGAGTGCACAGAAACTTGCAAACTATTTCTTAGCCTCCAGACTTGAAAATGGCAGAGAACATGTGGCAATTACAGAACCATTTTTATTGCTTTAAAACAACACAGTTTAATTGGTTTGATATAAACATTGGAGCATATCTCAACTATGAGCAAAGCAGTGTACTCAATCATGTTACTTTTAATGGAAATAGTCTTGAAAATAGATTGCGTAAGGAACATTTGTCATAATGGCTGGTCTAGCAAATCACGCAAGTACAACTAGATAAATAAGGTAATGTGTCCTGCCACTTGTAACTTAATTCTCCAGTGTATTTCATTTGAAGGATCTTAATTTTCATCTGAGTGTCTCCGCCTTAATGAGAATGAGACGAGAGTTTGGCTGGAGCCCAGATCAATTTCATGCAATAAAAACAGTAACTATCTCAAACTTTGCCTTTCCAGTAATTGAACTATACAATATGTTAAAAAAAAAAAAGGAAACATACAAACAAGCAAACAACTTAATCTCTATCCTAAACTATACTTTGAAACCTTTATTTTGGGAGTCTTGAGAACGCGATCAGTGAAGAAATACGGCTTTTGAGGCAGTGGCTGTTTCAGATACAAAATGTTGGAAGAGATTTGTGAAACAGCTTTTGCGTTTTTCATGCTGATTCCACTGGAGATGTGCTGAAAGCCATAAAGATATGCTTCTTTCTCCAAATCATTTATTTCACATATACAATAATTTGCGGTCAATAAATCTAGGATGGCTTTGCATGGTAAGGCATTGGTGTGGCAAGCAGAATGGATAATAACTTTATCCATAGTGTGGTTGTGGTATTTTTATAATCAGTTTCGTAACGTGATATTATTGGAGAGTATCATCAACCAGTGTTCAATATGAAACAAAGTTTTCCAAAGCAACACATGCTATGTACTAATTCATGTCATCAGAGATCCATCTTCCGGTGGACAAGACTCATCTTGTGTGCACATGGCTTTCATGGAAATGATAGCACAGAGAAATTTACTTTTACAGTTCTATAGCTGGGCACTCCAGATGGATCATTTTACCAAGAAGAAAATAATTTCTTCACAAGCCAGAGTTTCCTTGACTTTGCAAGATAAAATTTGTGGAAGGGTGGAAACTTCTGAGATGTTTTATGAGAAATAATAACTTTAAAATAACAATCGCAGTAGACACTATTAACAATATACTAGTTTACTTCTTTCATGTGTTCATTTGTATGCTTAGTGCCTTATTTTTTATAAATTAGATAATTTATTAGAATATTTTAATTAAGGAAGCAATTTCCTTAGCAATATTTGTTATAGAAGAAAACATTGTAACCCAGTCATTTAAACAAACCAGAGTTTAATATTTCTTAAAAATAATTTAGTGTTCAAATCTCAGTATAATGGTGTACTTAAACACGAAACTTTGAGACTCTAGAAAGCTCGGTCCTGCATCCAGGTGAGTTAGTCAGCAGGCTTAAGTTTAAGGGCAGTTTTCAATTTCCAGTTGTTATCAGCTGTCAAGAAGGTAGGGTTTAGTTTAACCAGCATCTGATAACCTGCTTCCCTAGATATCTGTTTTTCCTGGAGGTCCTTCCTTAAAGCTTGAAGTGCGCTAGAGAACAAAACTTGGCTCTCCCTGATTCTGGATAGTGCTGCCTGTCCTACTCTTTACAAAATTTCAACACACATGGGCGCAGATCCAGCAAAGCATGTGCATAATTTGAAACCCATGAATAACTCCAGTTAAAGCTGCCAAAGATGGTAGGATGAACAGAGAAACCACTGAATTTCAGAGCAAAAATACAGGATGAAACTGTATCCTCAAACATAAGACTGCAAACTTCAGAAGGGTATTCACTCAGCGCTTGTCAAGAAGGATGTTGCTTTTCAAGTTATTCACATAAATCACTTTGGTATCTGAGATTCATTGAACAATTCATGAGAAATATATTTGCATTTGATTTTCCTTTCCTTAAGCTTCTGTTTGTTGCAACATTTAACTCCTGTGGGAGACTGGACTGAACTGTATATGTAATGTTTTCTTCTTCAGCAGAATCATTAGACTTGTATCACCAAGCATTGGGCAAAAAGTAGAAATAGTTTTAAAGGTCAAATCATAAAACTGTAAAGCCTGAAGGAATTATCTCTGGGGAGTTATACCAAGTGTACCACTCCCTTGTATGAAAACTTAATTGATGTCACTTGGTTGAAATTATTATCTCTTGAGACAAAATTTGATATGACGTTATGTAAGATATCAGAGTAAAAGACATTTTTTGGATCAGATTTTAACCCCAGCTTGTAGAATCACAATTGGTCATTGTAAAAATGATTATTATATCACATCCAGAGGATTATGATGTCAGGTGGGGAATAAGTGCAGAAGCAGATAAATTCTTAGGAAACAACAGTGATTCTGTTTTAAAACCCTGTCTTCAGAAAAAAATGGCCAGAAGAAAAGTACAGGGAAATTAACAGCACAGAAGAGCACTTGTTTCCAAATAAGATATTTCATAAGTTTTCCATAAGGTGACAGCTGCTTTTTCAAGCACCACATTTTGCTCTCTGTTACATCAGTGTGAATCCAGAGGAAATGCATTTGAATTGTTTTTGCTAGGGACTGACATCAGGGTAACTGACAGTAAAATTTGGCTCGAATACATTTTCTCAGAAATAGTACCCATTTATTCCCCCCAAAATAGAGAAGGGAGAATTACCAGACATCATATGATGTCATGTATCATTCAACACTTTAGAAGAAAAATGGGAGGCAAGATTTGTTTGAAGTATGGCGTGCTGCTTTTATCCTTCCACTTTTCACAATTTATTGTGAAAGCCCCTTTTGCTGAAGCACAAAATAGACCTTTTGGGCACAAGGCAGCTCTCCTAACAGTTGGGTCTGCCACCACAATAAAACCTTTAAGGACACTAATTCTAGGCTTAGGCACACTGTTCCCTGTTAGCAACATTACACAAGTAGTTTCCAGGCTCTTTATCAGCAGCTAAAAGGGTGTTTTTGGAACAAAATTGTCATTGAAAAACTTAAGTCTGATGTGGAACACTGCTGCAAATGGGTAAAGACTGGGTTTTTGCATGCATCACATTCTGCAATTTCATGTAAAGTAACCTTCCTGGAGTGACAGTATTTTCCATAGCTTTATCCTGTGGTGGAGGGGGGAGAGGAGCAGAGTGAGGTTTCAGCCACTAAAAGCAGATGACAAGTAGCTTCGGAACTAAGCACTCACACACCAACCTGCTGCCTTCATTTGTATTCAACAGATGCCTTGATTTTTTCCCCCTCACTGCCTAGTCTGTGCTGATCAGTATAAACAATGGAATTTTTGTCTTTATGGACATATTTTTATTCTGTTTCACTTGAAGGTAGAGACAAACATTAAAAAAAAAAAAAAAAGAAGAAAAGCAACCTTCGCAGACACATTTATATCTTAAAAATTTGATAGGTAAACTTTAAGAAATAATTAAGGTATTTAAGAATTTGGCTGAGAGATTAATGAAACTAGTACATTATGATATAAGATTTAAACAGAGAGAAAAAAAAAACAGCAAAAAAAGAAAACCTGAGGGATTAATCTGTGAGATATTGTAAAATCCCAGGGGAAATGAAAATGGCTAATTATGCTAATTTTATGTTATACTATCAATATGGAACATGTTTTGTCTTTATGTGTATATATATAGAGATGTAGTGTGCCTATATGTGTCCAGCCTTTTTCCATTACTATTTTGGTTTAATATATCTTTTAATTAAACTACTTTGCATGCACAGAAAAGCTGGCTTATTAGTACATAATTTTTTTCCTTCCTAGTCTGATCACAAGTCTCCAAGGTGTTGCTAAGTAGCTAATTCTGGTCCAGAAATAAGAATTTCCATTGTTGTGGAAAATATTTACTGGCGGTACCAGCATCTTTGTCTTTCCTCCTCCTCAGTGACAGGGAACAGGGCAGGCTCTGAGAGAACAAAAAGATGTTACACAGTGTCAGCAGGTCTCCATTATCATATGATCTCCAACAAGGTGTCAGGCTGACTTGGTGCAGCACTCTTCCCTACATCTGGCCATATGTTCCCCTTCCTTTGCCACTTTTACCACCTCTACCACTGCTGTTAGTCCCCAGTCAGTGGGTGAGATGCTCCAGGGAGTTCTGAGCACTGAAACTGCAGCTTCATATCCTGCCTGGAGAGAAAAAAGCAAAAGGAAACTGCAACTGTTCAGACTTGTGTTTGACTGCACTTTCCCCAAGACCAAGTATTGGTGTAAAAATCCTCATTGTAGAGTCAGGGATGTTTGTTTTATTACCTGATATTCTTTGTAGTTATTCTCTCTATGCACATACAATTGTAAAGTAGCTAAGTATTTCTAGAATGCCCAAGAAACTGAAACCAAGCTGTGTTTTCAGTTATTTTCCTAAAAAATTGCTCTAATGGTATATGTGTGTACATGTGTCCAACCTACGTTTGGATTTCCACAAACAAGATTTATGTGACTGACTGGTTCAGCTCCATCCTAACTTTGTTTAGGATTTCAACACTTCAGGAGAGGGAAGGAATCTTTCTTTCCAATGTCTATATTTATCTCTCTAAAATATCATGAAGTCTGATGTCAAAAAAGCAAATAGAAAAATAATTCAGTGTAAAGATTTTCAGAAATAGTTACAAATGCAAAATAGATGAGGGATAAAGTCCCCCTCCCCTGCTGAAATCCCTATTCACTGGGGATTCTGAGAGGGAAAGAGAGAGTTAGTTAATGCTTTCCTAGAGCTTGTTTTTCTTTGAATTCCCCTCTCTCCTCTTCTAGCACACACTTGTACATATTGCTGACTCTAAAAGCATTCCCAGAGGTCAAATTATTGAAAGCTCAACCAAATTTTCCTAAGCTATCACAGTTTACTTACCATTCACAGTTTCCACAGGCTATCTGAGCAGTGATTAAATATCAATCAGTTTTGGCATCAGAAGCCATAAACTGACTCTTTAGCCCCTATGTTTGTGTGATATTGTTTGATCTTCCATAGACAATTTGCACCCACACACTCCATTCAACAGAATCTGACTTGCAGTTTGTCTGTGCAAAAAAAGCATCCTCATTAATAGTTTTCCAGTCTAGAAAGTCAAATAGGGAATATGTATGAAGATGACAGTCAGTGGTTACGTTTTTCTTGGTTTTAAATCTTTATCATATACTAATGATCCACTCAGCACAAGAAGAAACAAAAAAAAATATAAGAAAGGTCCAGAAAAGAATGAGGATCATAGCAGATGCTGCACATGCTTTCAGTTTGTGCTTTGCTGCAATTCACCTGGATTGTTTAAAAGCCTGTGATAAATGGGTGGCACAAAAGATAGTGTTGTGTCTTTCAAGCCTTTGAGAGTTGGCACTAAATGTTACTAAGCAAAATTACACAGGGCCAAAGGTTGGCCATGATGAATCCCAGATACAATAGAACTGGGGGGTTTCTGTATACGGAGTGATAAGGAGGGACTTTTAGGGTTGACAGGAATGGCTTGCATACTCTGACAAATGAAGAGGTAAGGACGTGGCTGTTGGCATAGTACGTGAGAAATGCAGGATCAATTCCCCGCCATGTTAACGTCTTAGTGTGTGGCCTTGGGGAAATCCCTTAGGATCAGACCTTGAAGGGGTCTAAAGATGCAAATCAGAACATCAGAGGACTTTCAAAGACAAGCAGAAAATCTTGACCTGATCTATGTCTTATTTTTCTGATCATAGAGGTTTGTTGGGTTTCTTGCAGGAAAATATTTTATGTATCGTCAGTTGTTCCAATTCCAAAAAAAAAGTGGGTGATAAAAGCCAAAATTGGATTTGAAGGCCAAAATAGCCAAATATGTTAATTAATTTGCAGGTAATACACCTTGCAAGTTGTCTCTACAGCCAGTAGTGGAGAGAAGGACAGAACAGGTTTATTATCTGTCTTTTCAGAGATCCACCAAGCATTAAATCTGCTGGGATGGAGGAGCAAGTGATTCTGCAGCTGGTCATTTGGGAGGAGACCTTCCGGCTTGATTAGACTTCCCCCAACAAAGTTCAATACATCAGGCGTGGAATAGGATTTAAGGAGCCAAAAGTTTCATAGCTGCTGTTTCTTTGGTTTTCCCTTTCCCTTTCCCTTGATTTTTCTAAAATTGGCTTTTTTATCTGAAGAATTAGAACATCAAATATTTCTTTGCATTTCCCTCATCTCCTGTAAAAAAAAAAACATATGTCCAGTATTTCATCAGTGAAGGCCCAACAGCCAATAAACATGAGCAATTAGAGGGACAGAAGTCTCTGTGCTTGGAAGTTAAAAGACTTGGAAGTTTTGTGCAATTTGCATGAGTAGCCTGGAGTTAATCCCTTGAAAACAGAAGCTACTGACCCATACCAGGGATTGAAGAAAATATACTTTTTGTAACTCTTATTAAAGTCACATGCCTGGCACTGAGCTGTTATGGTGGGTTTCTTACCATGGCTCTGGATATCACAGGTGCTGTACATCTGTGTCTGAGATGAACATCAGGCAGCAGTGGCCAAGGGAATAGAAAAGATTTGTTTAGGTTTGAAGAGCAATCTGAAAACTTTGCTGTTCAGACAGGCATGTAACCTGTCTACAGAACAGGATGCAAAGAAAATTTTTGAAGAGTTTGATGAGGTGTTTAATAGACCTGAAAGCATTGTGAATAAAACACATCATACTGATACAGATCCCATTATGCTGCCAAAAGTACTAGCATCACATAGAGTACAGTCTCATTAGTCCTGAGAAATGAAGGAAAAGTTGATTGTGACAAGATGGTAAGATGCAGTGTTATTGAGAGAATGCAGATACTCACTAGTGTGGTTAGCAACCCAATCACATTCAATAATAAGAAATGGTGTGGATTTATGTAGATTGAGGAGATTTGAATAAGGCTACCAAATGCAACAAAGCCCACGGGAGTGCTAGGAAAAGACATGTCTAGACTTCCAAAAGCAAGAATATTTCCAGATCTAAATGCAAGCCTGTGATTTTGGCAACCCCAGTTTGACAAAATTTTAAACTCTACACCTGCACATCTCTTTTTGCTGATGCATTTATAAATAAATTTGCTCTGTGATTGCTTCAGAACTCAAAAAGTGCCACTCAACAGAATTTTAAATCCCCTAAAAAACAGGTGGAAACAGATACTTATAACCTCTTGAGCTAATATGATAATCATCAACACTGTAAAAGAAATAGCTGATATCCAGTTCAGCAGGTCTGGCTATCAGAAGTATTTTTCTTCACTGTATAGGCCTTTTACAAGTTTCCTTCTTTTCATTCTTTTTCTTCCATGAGGAAAAGAGAACAACTGTGTCAGCAATAAGCTTTATGTCAAATAGATTCCAGGTTTAGGCTCCTGCCTTATATAGGCAAAGGACTTGAACTTCAGAGGTAGAGCTTCATGACATGTTGCCTTTCAGGAGAGAGGCCAACATTCGAAGGTCCTCTGCATTGTTGCTTTTCCCCAGCGTCACTTTATGATTCTTTTTACTCCATTAGCAGGTGCATGCACTGCAACTGTGTGAAAAACAACCCCTTTCACATGCCCAAAAAGATTATTTTTAAACATTCTTGTTCATCACATTTCTAGAATGTTCCCACAATAAATTTGTAGCTTCCCGCACAAGAGAGTGGCAAGCTGTGACATAGGAGTAAAATGTAGCAGAAGATGTCTGGATATTCTTACAGGAGATTTTGCTTCTGAAGTCACTGGGTTATGACATAGTATTCTGGGTCTCACACACACCCCATGAAAAACGCATTTAAAATGGTTTTCTAGACTGTTGGTCCTCCTTTTGGACCAACAATGATCCAGTTATTTGAAAGCATTTTCAAAGTATCATTATATATACAACTTGCGAATTTCAAAGGGACCTTTTGCGGAATTGCAAATATTGTGCTTATCAAGCAATTCACCTGCTATAGACAAAAATAGCAGGGAGTGTATCTGAGTTAAGATTTCACATTTCCAGCATGAGTGCGCTCTCTAAGGAGCTTTTTAGCAATCAGATGTAGAATGAGAAGTTTTGGGTTTTTTTCTCTGATTTTAGTCAAAAATTGCACACTTAGCTCAGGAAATCTTTTTCTCAAATATTACTGGATTAGTACCAAGTGTCAAAACTGGATTCTGGTAATTCCTGCGTAGTTCTGAGAAAGACCTGATCACATCAATATAAACAAGTAATGACTCATCCAAAACACAGGAAACAATCCTGAAAACAGAAGTCCATTTCTAAAGCACCACTAACAACTTTCTTACAGCAGTTTCAAAGCTTTCAAGAGCTTTTAAGCATAAAAATCACAGCAAGCAGCTAGTTTTGAAGTAATCATGAGTCAAGTAATACTATTTCTGAGTAATGAGAAGCACCAAATGATGCCAACTTGTAAGTGATTGTTAGAGTAATTCTGCATGGATGGTCAACAGTGAAAGCCCAGAGCCATCCAAGTATAACTTTTTGTGGGATCTATCAATGTGAAGTTGCTGCACATATTGGAAGGTGGCATAAAAAAAACTCCAAATCATAATGCAACACAGCATGAGAGCAGAAATGTTAAACAGAGCCCACAAGGGCCTAACTGGGGTTTGAAACATAAAACACTATATTGAATGTCTTATAAATACCATTACAGAAAATAAAAATAAAATCTGCAACAAATATGGGAAAAGATGCAGATTGAACTTGCTTCCCAATACTGGAATAATTTATTAAGCTAATAGCTGTGGTCTTCCTTTCTTCAGGGGATAAGGGTATTATCTTATGAAATGAGAAAGTTTGGATTTTATGTTCTTGCCTCTCTCTAAATTCAGCAGCTAGATCTCTTTCAAAAGACCAAAGAAGAAAAGGTGAATAGATTGTTATTTGAAAGTGAGTTGTTGCCCACCCTAAATTCCCAGAGTTGACATTTCTGGCACTGGCTGTAAGAGTGTTGGCCAAATCATTCCTTCCAAGCAAAGCCCAGTTTTGCCTTGGCAGAAGCACCATATGGCAGTGGGTGCCTTTGAGATATAAAGCCTCTTCAAGCACCACTGAAGTGCTGCCACTGCCCCTCTCCTTATAAGGGGGTGTAGCATATGCTCTCCTGACTAGCTGATTAGCACTACTTAGAGCTAAATAGCAGAAGGATCAGGTTTTACCCTTCTCTGTGTCTTTGGACTGCCATATCCCACTGAGGAAGGCAAAAAGTGAGTGGTCTCTCACCTGACGGATGCGCAAAGTCTCTTTCATCTCTCCTTAAATAATGCTGTATTTTATCTCTCAGATGCATTCTTGGATAAGTTAGTGTTCATTGTATCTAATCCATACATTTTCTGGGAAAAATACATATTGACTGGGAACGTGGTTTGTTTACTTGATTGATGTAAAATAGTCTGGAGTGTTACCCGTTCATTCTACATGAGAAAGATAGGTTCTTAACTTTGTACTATCTCCTTATGAGAAAAATAAAGAAGTAGCTGTGCCTTCTTTATGCAACTAGAAGTAAATTGAGTGTTACAACATCATTGTAAAATGATGTGCTTTATAAAGTCCCGAATATGGTGCATCTTTTGTGTTTTGTTTCTAATTGTTTGTTCAATACAAAAGGATAATTCATTAGGCCAATTCTCCAAATAATCTCAAAGTGACATGAATTCCTTTGCAGAGTGAATGTCTGTAGCAAGTAATCCATGGAAAACAGACAGGCGTCTCTTGTCATTTTAGAGCTCTAATCCACTGCCTGGAGCATGAAAACACTCAGGATAACAAGTGTGGGAATGACCAAAATCAACATTATTTTTTTATTTTCCTTTCTTAACAATGCTGCTGATCAATAGAATTGCTGAATCTGGCAGATACAATGCCACGGGATTAATGAATTAAGCTCAGGAAGCAGAAGAATTTGTTAAAAAGGAGAGGGGAAAAGCCCCTTATTTTCCATTGGTGTGTGAATATTAAGCAATGGGAGCAGCAATGACAGAATTTTAGCCCTTGTTTTACCATAGCACCAAGCCTTGTTCTGCACAAGTCTTTACATTTTAATTAGAACCATACTGACACCCACTTTTTCAACTGTGAACTTCACTTTTAAATTTAAAACTACTTCCTAAATGCTGGTTTAGTTTCTAGGTCTGAACACAGAAGTGAGATTCTGTGTTTGTGTAATTCAATGTGTGGTGGGGTCACCATCAGTGGGGCCAGATAACTGGTTTTTAAACCACAGTAAGGAGTGGTAAAAGGAAGGAAGAGACTCTCTCTGAAATGCCATAGGACCGGCGGTTAGCATGAAGTACTTACATGCTCTGGAAAAACATAGAATGAAATACAGAGGGATCATCACACTTCTTTGATGATGCCAGTGTTTTACAAAGGCTGATTGCCAGCGTTTCTGTCAATTCTGCATTAGGAATAAAGCACAGGGTACATACCTGTGTAAGACATTACATTCCAAAATACACATTACATTGATATTCAGCACAGCATGGAAATTTTAATAAACCATCACTCACTATGTGGGAGGGGAGAGTTTATGTTTGCTTATATGTTTGTATTTACACCTCCTTAAAGACCTCTGGGGATTCTGTGTGTCCTTTTGTCTAAGTAAACAAACAAAAAAATCTTTATCTAGTTTCATTGCACAAAAATACATTACAATAGTCACACAGTCCTAGAAATTTGAAGGTTTGGAACATTTTCAACTTACAAGAACACTTCAGAGAATACTCCTGTGTAATTTATGAGCCCCTCTAGACCTGTCCATGTCTTGAACTGATTGTTGAAGTGGGCTTTACTAGGAATTTCTTTGCCTGAATTGGAGTAGTGCGGGAGGTGGGGAAGGAGGAAGGGTTAGAGCAACCTTCCCTAACAAGGCTTTAAAAGCTTCAGTGGAAAAGTAATACTGATGGGAGACTTTGTTACTTGTTTTTAACTGAGAACAACCCGAAAAGGATTACGCTATGGGCAGGAGCTGTTATTTACGTGGGCTGTGTTGTGCCGTTGTTGTTTTTAACGTGGGACGTGCATCTTTTGATTAGAGCTGTAAAATGATTTTAAAAAAAACCCAAACCGAACAACCAACCAACCAAAACCCAACAAACCCAAACCAAGCAAAACCAAACCCAACAACCTGGGCAATGACATGACACAGCTGGTGAAATGTGTAGCTCCGTGCCTTCCCCAAGCCCGGCGGAGGTTTCTGTTCTCTCATCTCTGCCGCGATGTGCTTCTCTTTCTTTTCTTTTTT